>JAKUCM010007999.1:0-42728 GCA_023374145.1 Lepidium sativum
TGATCGTGATGTAACATATGAAACTACCGTAACTTGGCTTAGCACGCTATCTCATGTCAAATTGACCTTACATTTTCTTGTAGTTTGCTTAAAGAGATCACATGTGTAGAAGGATCATATGAACATGGGTAGCTATATGGATCAAGCTCCACTTTCTAACTAATCCAATGTAGTTCATCGGCACGTTCACAAATTGGCATAACTTCTAGATTATTGCCACAATAATCGTGATGCAAACTATAAAATAACCAAATGTTTGCTTAGCGCACTAGTTTATGTCACAGCGGTATAACATTGCCTTGCACTCAGCTAAAAACATCACATGTGTAAAAGGATCACATGGACATGGACAGTTTTATAAATCAAGCTCCATTTCGTAACACAACCAATGTAGTTCATAAAGGGTTTTACAGTTAACAAAGCTTCTAGATTATGGTCATCGTGATGCAACATATGAAACTATCCTAACTTGGCTTAGGACACTATCTCATTTCAAATTGACATTGCATTGTCTTGCACTTTGCTTCAATAGATCTCATGTGTAGATAGAACATATTAAAATGGATAGCTAAAAGGATCAATCCCAACTTTCTAACTAATCCAATGTAGTTCATGACGGCTCACAAAATGGCATAACTTCTAGATTATGGCCAGAATGATCGTGATGCAACCTACGAAAATACCCTAAGTTGGCTTAACGCACTATTTTATGTCAAAAGTGGCATTATATTGCTTTACACTTAGGTTGAAACATCACATGTGTAAAAGGACAACATGTACATGGATACGCTTAAGAATCAAGCTCGAGTTCATAACTCAACCAAAAAAGTTCATAAAGGGTTTTTCCAATTGATATAACTTCTAGATTATGGCCAGAATGATCGTGTTGCAACATATGAAACTACCGTAACTTGGCTTAGCACGCTATCTCATGTCAAATTGACAGAGTTATGATGATTACTGTGACGAAGAAATGTGTACGAACATAAATGCATCTACATATAGTTTTCTCATTCAAATATAATTATTTGAACACTTGTAAGATTTTCTCTAGACAGCATTCATTCTTCTATTATGTTATTTTGTCGGTTTTGTCTTTGCACGAAGAGCTAATGAAATTTCTGTTTATTTTTTGGATTTGATCTCTATTAATTACGTTGCTGAACCACATGCACATACTGTATATGTTATGTTTACACGACCGATACTAATAATGTGATTCTCGAATTGATATTTAGACCTTACTTTTATAAAACAAAACACCGGATACATAGTGGTTAAACATGTTTTACGTCACAACATAAGGTATTAACAAAAAGGAAATTAAGATCTGGAGATTAAGAAGATAATATTTGGAGGTTTGGGAGATTAAAATGACTGGTAATCGGTTATATTTACAAAGTATAACCTTAAAGAATGTCTAGAAAAGTTGTTATAGAAAATAGCTTTTAAAGGAGTGGCTAAAAGTTGTTATATGTCTACACCACTTAATTTGACCTGTCACACACCAAATAATTTAAATAGCAAACTATATAAAACTTCAAAAGTGATTTTTTTTCATATTGCACACGCAGCGCAACTATCAAAAAATGAGAACTTTAAAAAGTAAAGCGCATGAAATGTCTATATCTATTAAACATTTATATTCGCACTAAATAGATACATCATAGTTAAGGAAATATATACGCAAGAAGACTTCTTTGTTCATGGAACAAAATGGATTAAAGTACATTTTCGAAGGATACTTTTGCAAAATGGACTATAAAACTATAAAGATGATTTCTCTCAGTTCAGTTCAATGCCTTCGTTAAAACTTTAATAATAATAATAATAATGATAATAATAATAATAAAGGAAAATTCGAACATAAATCTATAGATGGTGTTGATGGCAAAAACAAATTCTTAGATTAGAAGTAGTCTTTGCGACTGACTCTTTAGATATCATGAAGATTGTATCAGTATCAGATGACTGACCATGATTTTCACATTACTTGGAAACTTTTTCACTAATTTTTTCCTCAATTTGATTTTACAATCACTAGATACCAAAACAGATTTGTCAGCATAGACTTTTGAGAAAATATATTCATGCATACTAAATGTTTTATTTTGTTGTCAACGATTTAATCTATAAAATCTTATTCACAATTTAAACTGAAATATAATATCCTGAGTTATATAATTACCTAAAGTCGAATTTCAATAAAGAATACTGCAAAAATAGACATTAACCACTTTGACAAAATTTAATTTCCAAAATTATATACCTTTTTCTTGCTTACCAAAATTATCAATACGAGTGATAAGTTCCTGAAAAGATATTTGGAGTTATGTTTAAACCGAACCGGGTTACTCCAAACAAAATTGGACCAGACTGAAAATGAACGGAATGAGACCAGGCTTACCTGCCACATGGACCTGGTTATCATCACTATCCAATTACCATGGTCCATGGATTTGAGCTATGAATGATCAAACCTATCCATTAGCGAAGTCAAATTTATTGACCCAACATGAGATGTTGGATGATGAGGTCGCACAGTTCTTAACCAATCCCTAACTAGTGAAGTGTAGATAGAGTTGGGTTTTGCTAATAAGACCACTTATTGGTGTTTGAAGTTCTAAAAATAAAATAATTATATTTTTGGTTACAATTTAATTTTAATTTTAGTTTTAGTTCTTTTAAATATGTATTATTCAATACCAAATTGACAAGTAGTAACAAATTTTAAGAAACTTATTTAAATATCTTTAAATAAGAACTATATCTTCTTTACTTTCTAACTTTTTTGATTATTTTATTTAAATAATATAAAAAAAACTCATTTAAGATATATTGTTGGAGGTTCTCTAAGAAAACAAAAATTATAGAAAAAAGATAATTATTACATATGGAGAAGAAGTCAAAATTTGAAGAGCAAAAACAAAGAGCACCTCCATCGAAGTCTCTAATAAAAATTTTTAACACACAAATACAATTAAAAGAGTTGGAAAATATTAAAGCAGGAAGAACCTGCTCTTAAATAAATAAGACATGTGTCGAGAAACTATTGATTCTAATAATTTAAAACTTCAATTATAACAAAAAGTATTGTTATTTAATTGTTTAGAAACTCAAAATATTTCTAAACAGAAAATCAAAACATATGTAATGTATAAATGACTATTTCATAATAAGGAAAAATTAATTTAATTTACACCATTAATTATCAAAAACTTAATCAATAGAGTGCACGGAGACTTCATCACAACATCTCATGAGCCACTAGGATGTTGTCAGAAATGAGTCTCCCCGAAACAAAGGCTCCTTGTATCTCTAAAATTATCCTTGGTATCCATTTCTTAAGCCTCTTGCTCAAAATATGAGAAATAATCTTATAGCAAACCAAACATAAACTGATTGGACGAAGATTAGTTATTCTCGAGGGATTGTGAATTTTCAGAATTAAGAAAATCTCAGTAAAATTTCAGTCCTTCGGAAGGCTACATGTCTCGAAGAAGCCTTTGATCTCTCGTATCACTTGCTAACCAACAATGTCCAAGTAAGTCTGGAAAAAGAAGCAAGTCATGCCATCAGCCCCCAAGGATTTATTGCTCTTAATTTCAAAAGTTGCCGTCATCTCAACGCCCGTAACCTCCTTTACAAGCTCTCTATTCATATATGAAATTACACGAGGAACCATACCTTCCAATAACGCATCAATTTGTGAAGGTTAAGAGGATTAGAACAAATCTATAAAGTACTTCACGACAATGTCATCTTTCGACCCATCAGTAATGTGTTCAAAACCCTCATCATCAACCATAGTAGATATATTATTTTGACTTCTTTGTCTCTTAACACTCTGATGAAAAAACTTGGAATTACGATCTCCTTCATTCAACCATAATTCTCTGCTTTTTTGTTTCCAAAAACTTTCTTCATCATGATAAGGTTGAGCCAGTTTATATCTATAATCTCGAATTAGAGCCATATTTGTATTACTCTTGCTACTCGCTACGTCCAACTGAGCCTTAAACTTCATAATTACTTTTTTGGAGTTGCATTCGTTGGATCTCTTCCATTGGGAGATAACCTTGCGACATTTAGCAATGTTGTTAAGAAGATTATTAGCCATCAATCCTTTAGAGACATCCCACACTTCCAATATCTTATCAAGCATGAACCGTCCAAAATGAGCAGAGGAGTTAGATGCAAGACGTACGACAAATGGTCTATGGTTTGAACCAATGCAATCCAAAAATTCCCCTCGCGATAAAGAGAAAAAATTATTGGTTACCTAAAGCTAGGTCCAAGCAGCATTGTGTATAGACACCATTATGCTCAGCAGCTCATGAATATCTATTCCCTAACGAAGCAACTTGTCTTAAGCCACAACTCGATATAAAATTACGGAAGCCAGACAAAAAATTTTTAGATCTAAGCGGTTCACCTAATTTCTCACTATAATCCAAGAGTTCATTTAGGTCCCCATTCACCAGCCAACCTTCATGACGAAACCTACCAATATCCATAATACACTCCCATAATTCTTGTCTTCTATGGCTTACATGGTCTCCATATGTAGAAGAGAGAAAATACTTTAGCGAACCCAATGTAACTTAAATGCAAGTATTTTATTCACTTGTAACACCAATACTTGGTATGAAATTTTCCAAAATAAAGATAAACCGCCACTTAGTCCTGCCGGATCTACAATAGAAGAATGAGTATAGCCCAATGAATTTTTTTATGTTTACCACAAAATATTTGGAGTTCTTAATCTGCAGGAGGAACACAAAATCAGGAAATAAAGATCTCATTTCCCCTAAGTAATGAATTGTCATTGATCTAGGGTTCTTACAAGCAATAGTTTCAAACAAAGGGAACTTCTCCAAATAGGAAAAAGAAATATTCCAAAACAAAAGCTTTCATAATCATAAGGAAAACCCTCTAAATTAAAATGAGAGTCCTAAGCCTCTAACGAAGAGGAATTATATTTTGTATTAACTCTTTGATCCGGAAAAAAGAAATAAAGTGAAGGTAGTTAGTTTCAAACTTTTGGGCTTTACTTAAATTTACGATCTAGTCCTTCTCACATCAAATATTTATGATTCTAACATGGGCCATGTAATATTGACCCATAATCAAATACAAATATTGGGCCTATAACCACGGACTAGCTCACGCTGAAAGTCTAATCAATTCAATTTGAAATGTTGTCTTTAAAATGATCTCAAATTTATCGGTTTAGAATATTGACTTTGATACTTTTATGTCTGGTTATTCTTGAAGAAAAAAAATCAAACTTAGAGTTCTTCATAACAAAATAAGGACTGAATCACTTCTAAAATAGATTAGGCTTTTCAGAGCCAATTTCAATTTGGAATTAAAGATATATTCAATTTACCAAGTCAACACAAAATTGAATGTTTTTACAAAAGTTAACAATAAATTGAATGTTTAATCAACCATATCCCAAGTTTAATATTAAATCAACCATTTTGGTCGTAACATAGATAAATAAGAAACCTTCATATCTCTCTGTCTTATCTCTCTCTCGTAGCCTCCATCGTAGCCGCCAATCTCCCTATTGAGCGGTGGATTTTGCTCACTGCCACCAGAAAAGGGACCTCCTCGCCTCCATCTTCCCGTCGGTCGTCTTACTTGTTCCTCCACCAGCCTAACGCACCCGAGATCTGAATTTTAAATTTCCTCCACTTCGGCATTAGCCGCCGAAGATAACGGCGGTGCGGTGGTCGATCAGTTTGCATCTCCTCCTTCATCGCATGAGAACAACTTTGAAGAGTTTAGGGTCGGTGATGGTCACCACGTTTTGTCCTTCGCCACATGTGGTCTCTGCCGTAGCCGCCTCCGTCTATCGTCGGTGATATTGTGGTTTGGCTTCCCTTTCTTTTACTTCTCTTTCAAGCCTCCAATCCATCTTTGTTCAGTTTAAGTTAGACTATGTACAATGGTGGAAAAATTCAACATCCATCCAATTTTTCTTTTCTATAATGGTTTTGTTTAATAAAAATTCAACACTATACCCCACACTAATTCTATTTTATTTATATTTCTAATTGTGATTTAATTTTTAGAATTATAAAATAAATATTAAAAATAATAAAAATATAAAATAAAAAGAGTCATTTTAAAACAAAGAAAAATACTAAAACTTAACATTATGATACAATTAATAAAACACACATAATTTAGTAAACACATAATTCAACTAATAAAACACACATAATTTAAAAAAGCAAACAATAAAACATACAATTCACATAATTTAAATAAGCTTATTAACCACTGAACATTGCAAATTTCTCCCATATGTGTTTAGCCAGATCAGCTTGTAACTCATGATGTACATTTGAATCACGCATCTCAGATCTATCATGCACATAATTTGCAAATGCAAGTAGCACCTCGGTCGAGAATGGTTGCGGTGTACTTGACCCACTTGCCTTAGATTGATCATACTCGTTCCAATGTTGAACATATGTAACTCGTTCATCCTCAACAATCATATTATGCAATATGATACATGCTCTCATGATGATAGCCAAATCCGTTATATCCCACATGTGAGTTGGTTCACGAATGGTTTTAAATCGAGCTTGTAATACTCCAAATGCACGTTCAATGTCCTTCCGACATCCCTCCTGATGTTGTGCAAACATCTTGTCTGGTTCACTTTGAGGAAGCCTAATCGATTTGACGAAAGTTGGATAAGAAGGATATATACCTTCAGCTAGATAGTATGCCATATTATACGGACGGTTGTTCATAAGGAAGTTCACTCTTGGAGCATTTCCTTGTTCAACATCATCGAATAATGGTGAACGGTCTAAAACGTTGATATCATTTAATGTGCCTGGACATCCAAAAAAAGCATGCCAGATCCATAGATCATGAGATGCAACTGCCTCAAGAATAACAGTGGTGGTTCCCTTATTAAAGTAGAACTGACGAAGCAGATACACACATTATTAAAGTAGAACTGACAAAGCAGAGGCACACATTATTAAAGTATAACTGACAAAGCTCTTCCCATATTAGTACATAGACATTATTGAGAAGATCAGCACACTTGACGATAATTAATTGCCAAATAGATCATTAGTAAGCTCTTCCAAAATCTTGTTTTGGCGGTCATTGAGATGCTCTTTTTTCAGTTAGCTTCAAATACATTTCCATTTTCCTAATTCTATTTGCCTTGTCTTTAATTTTGTTTGCCTCTTCTAGGTCCAAAGATAGTTTGTCCAAGCGTTCCATCTCTTGCTTCTTCAGTTGTTCAAAAGCGTTCCACTCTGTATTGACCGCTTCCAAAGCTGTCGCCTTGCCTTTCTTTTTACCTTTTTTTAGCTGCATCTCTCCCCATTGGACGAATATTGGATCCCATGGAGTTAACATCACTTGCATCACTATCACGGGATCTCTTAGATCCACTACTTGCTGATCCAGTATTTCCTCCTACTTGACTACCATAATGTGGTTGATCACGAACATCGTGCCATTCTTTCACTAATTTGAAATTTTTATTACCACCACTTAAGTATAATTCTTGTGCTTTTTCGAATACATCATTCTCTGACCACCCGCTTTGTTGCATACGCTTAGCTTTATTGTATGCTCCAATCCATTTTCCCAAGCTTTATCGTATGTTGTAATGATTTCTGCAAGAGTTGCCATCACGCGGAGGATCGAATAAGCAATGTTCATTACAATAGTCAGCAATTTTACCCCAATATGATTCACCTTTTTGATTTCTGCCAATGATGTTGTATGTCCCATATTTAATCCACCCACTCAAGAGCACCAAATTTTCCTCAGTGGTCCATTTGACGGATTTATGGTGAGCCTGAGTTGAATCTTTTGCATTAGAAGAGTTTTCATGAAAAATGGTCATACCACCAAGAGCCATTTGTGTAGAAAATTCGGGAAAATCAATTGGTCCAACATTTAGAACAATTTCATTAACCATTGAAGTAGAAGAAATAAGGGTTTTTGAGATGGATATGGCATCATAGATCCATAATATGGATGATAATTTGGAGCAAAAGATGGCGTAAAAAAATTTGGTGGAAACCCATAGTTTGATGCGTTTTGGGGTTGGTTGGAAGATTGATGTTGAAGCTGATAATTTGTAGGGATTTGATAGTTAAAAGGGTAATTAGAAGAATTTTGAGAAGGATTATTGTTAGGATCCATTGATATATTTTGCTGTGAGATGAGATATCTGGTAGTGGTATATCAAAAGAAGAATGAGTCCCTATTTATAGAAAAATTTGAGTGCTTGAGTGAATGAGTGGTTGAGTTAATAAAAATGGTTGAGTTAATGAAATTCGTTGAGTGAATGACAATTATTAAAGCAAAATACATGTACATCATTATTTAGTCAAAAACAAAAACGAATTATTAAATTGCTCAGTGGTTCAATTATTAAATGGGTTTGTCTCATATTTTCCTAAAAATAGATGGATAACATATATATAGTTTAAATATATGATATTTTGTGTGTGTCCAAATTGAGTGAAACTAGTTTCAATTTAAAGAGAATGAAAATTATGAATTTTGGTATAAATTTTATAAAATTATATTAAATATATTTTTTCTCAAATGATTGAGGTGAAAAAATACATATAAGTTTAACAATGACTGACATGTGTCTTCTCTATTTATTATTAAAAATTAATAAAACACCAACCAATGAAATCGTGTCATGTGTCATCCTTGGCCAAATTCACGAGCGTGAATTTTCTTCAACGTGTTGAATCCTCATCATCAAAAATCATACCATTGCACTACCTCTTTATTTCTCAACTGTTAAATTTCTTTATTTAACACCCAATTTCAAAACCATTGTAAGTAGTCTTAGAGACTACTTTTTCTAGTTAAAGTTTTGGAATTGCTTCTTGGCTAGGTAGTTAGACGTCATTATGGCTTTGGTTGAGTGTGGGTAGTTGTCACTCTTGGGAGGGTTGTTTTTAGGTTTTGGTCTTTGTTTGGTTCTTGTTCTAGTTATCTTGGCTAAAGTTTGGTTAATATAAGTTTTGGTTTCTCGAGTTGATTATGGATTTCCTCGTCGTGATTCAATTCATGACTATGCTCTTTAGGGTTTAGTTTCACTCTGTGTTGAGGGTGTTACGCTCCTCGTCCATACTTTACGACTTGATCGAGATCGAGTCTGATTTTTGGATTCCAATCTTGGCGTCAATTGGTCTCCCTTCCTCCGAAATTTTTCCGGTAAAGAATTCTAACTCTTCATTTTTGAGGTATTTCTTATTTATTACAAGAGTTTTGTCACTCTCTCTGCTTTTTTTTTGCGGATTCAAAATTCTATTGTCTTCGTATCTTTTCCTCTTAATTTGGTTTTGTATAAACTGTGTCTATTTTTGTAACTTTATTTGTATTCAAGAACTTTTTGTTACTTTTATTTTTTGGTGGAAATAAAAAGACGACAGAAAAAATCAACTATTTTCAGTATGAAGTGACATTTTTTAATAGAAATTTGATTGAATTGATTGGTGTTAACACTGTTAACTAGTATTTTGAAAACCCGATAGACCGATTTGGCAAGATAGCTGGTCGGGCCGGTCAACGTAATCCAAAAGTAGGTTACGCATTACTTTATGAAATAAACCATTAAATAGCTACTGTGAGATACTGGAAAACGTGTCAGATATCTTAAAACAAAAAGGAAAGTCCAACGATCCATTTACTGCTTTCCATTACCTCAAGTGGAAGTAGCAGAGAGTATGGCGATTACAGTGCCGAGACGGCAACTCTTCATCGGCGGTCAATGGAAAGAGCCTCTTCTCCGTAAAACTCTCCCTGTTATCAATCCCGCCACCGAGGACATCATCGGTACCTTTTATTTTTCCAGTCAAATTTTGCTTAGGCAACTTTATGTTGTTTTGCTAGCTTCTTGAACTAGATCAATGGATTCTTCGAGTTTGGATTCAATCGGAAGTACGCATTTCCCTGTTTACTGTATTCTGAGACTCGGGTTTAATCTTAAACTAGCTTCGGTGTTTCTTGTTCTCTGAACTAGATCGGAAGCTATTTCGTTTGTTAGATCTGTGGGATTATATAAGAGGAGATATCTAGTTGAAATTTTGGGATCTCCTTTTTGTGCTGTTGGAGTTATTTGTAGTATTTAAACTTGGATTGGTGGTGTTTTTAGGTGATATCCCAGCTGCAACTTCTGAAGATGTTGAGCTTGCGGTGGAAGCGGCTAGGGAAGCACTTACTAGGAACAAAGGGAAGGATTGGGCTAAAGCAACTGGGGCTGTTCGTGCCAAATACTTGCGTGCTATTGCAGCTAAGGTATAGATGGATTTACGAATCAATGTTCCTGCTATTTCGTCTGATAATGTATGTATAGCATAGAATCTCACCCTGCCAGAACATAAAGTAATTATTTATGTTGTCATATGTATATCGATATCCAGGTAACAGAGAGGAAGTCTGAACTAGCGAATCTAGAGGCTATTGATTGCGGTAAACCTCTAGATGAAGCAATATGGGATATGGTATGCTCTCTTTGCTTTTGTTTATATTTGGAAATTTTGTGATTCAAATGTCATACATTGCTGTTGCTTGTAACCCTTGCAGGATGATGTTGCTGGATGTTTTGAATATTATGCTGACCTAGCTGAAGGCTTAGATGCAAAGCAGAAGGCTCCTCTTTCTCTTCCGTTAGATACTTTTAAGGGTTACGTTCTCAAGGAACCCATTGGTGTAGTTGGGCTGATTACTCCATGGTATATTTCGTTGATCATGTTCCTAAAAGAACCATTCAGATTTGAATATGAGTCCCTCAAAATCGATGTATATATTATTCTCTGTCAACTTAGCGGATTTAGTTAATTTTAGTTGACATTTGAAGTTGAGTTTTTTCTTACATATCCAGATTACACAGATCTTAAGTCTTCTTTTTCCCTTATTACACAGATTGTATGTTAAACCACCACCACATATTAGGCAGCTGATAATCTAAAATTCTCTGTAGGAATTATCCATTACTGATGGCTGTCTGGAAAGTCGCTCCTTCACTTGCTGCTGGGTGCACGGCAATACTGAAACCTTCGGAGCTGGCTTCCCTGTGCGTTTTGATTCCTGTTGACATCATAGCTAGCCATTTCAATGTGATTTATGAAGTTGCTAAATCTGATGCAGTTTTACTTTAGGACATGTTTGGAGCTCGCTGATATTTGCTGTGAGGTGGGTCTGCCACCTGGTGTCCTTAATATTCTGACTGGTTTAGGAACTGAAGCAGGTGCTCCACTGGCGTCACATCCACATGTTGACAAGGTATGATAATAGTCAGTTTTATCCTCACCAGTTTCCTGCAATTTACGTTTGAAGATTGAGCATTTATTCTTGCTTTTCTAAGTTAGTGGAAGTATTGATATTTTTCCTTTGCCAGATTGTTTTCACTGGAAGCACGACAACTGGAAGCAATATTATGACTTCTGCTGCCAAATTGGTCAAAGTAAGTCTAGGTGTCCTTTTTGCTTTCCTTTGGAGCAAGTATGTATCTGGGATTTGTATATTTGACTAATGATTTTTTGGGTGTGTTTATGAGTTTGGTACTCTTCCTTTTACAGCCTGTTTCCTTGGAGCTTGGAGGGAAAAGCCCTATCATTGTCTTTGATGATGTTGATGTGTGTGAAATTGACAAAGGTAACTACTTTTGGACCCTTAAGAAAACCATTTTATATGTATTTCTAAGTTCTTAACTATAGATTTTATTAGTGAGTACACTTTTGTTCTAAACAGCTGTGGAATGGACTATGTTTGGTTGTTTTTGGACGAATGGTCAGATTTGTAGTGCGACATCTAGACTTCTCGTTCATGTAAGTGAGCACATATAATTTGCAATTATTTCTGATTATATATTTTTCCTACTAATTGTAAATGATGTGTGATATCATTTAACACAAGATGCCCATCCACCCAAAGCTTCTGTTTAGAGAAGCATTATGTTATATTTTTAATATTGAAGTTTTGCTATGGAGATGAAATCATCTTTCTAATAATGTAGTCACAATGTGTATATAAAGACATTCTCTAACTTTCTTTTAAAGGAAACCACCAAAGGTCAATACATAGTTTTAGAATATATATATATATATATATATATAGCCCTTTCATCTATATTTGTAAGACTGGTCATCAGCAATTTGGATAAATTGTGGATGAGCATCAGTATAAAACCATGGAAATCCCTGAGGAAAGTAGGGTAGAGAAGCTTCACTATACGCCTTATGTAATGTTGTTTACATAACAGTTTGGTGAAATGCCAGGAAAGGATTGCTGGCGAATTTTTGGACAAGCTAGTAACATGGACAAAGAACATTAAAATTTCAGATCCTTTTGAAGAAGGCTGTAGGCTTGGTCCTGTTGTCAGCAAAGGACAGGTATATTACTAATTGGAATTGATATTCTTGAGGCCCAAATTCTTATCTGTTAATTTGGGTTGACAACGAAAGAATTTCAGTCAAGTCTTACATCTTAATTCTGTGCAGTACGAAAAAGTGATGAAGTTTGTTACAAATGCTAGGGATGAAGGTGCAACTGTCCTCTGTGGAGGAACTCGTCCTCAGGTACATGGCAGATATAGACTCCTCTTCTTTCTATGTCCAAATGGTATTATTAGATGTTACGTTAAAATGTTGTATTTATGTTCGGCAGCATTTAAAGAACGGATATTTTCTTGAACCTGCGATAATTTCAAATGTAACTATTTCAATGGAAATCTGGAGAGAGGAAGTCTTTGGTCCTGTTCTGTGTGTTAAGACATTCTCCACCGAGGATGAGGCAATTCAGCTTGCAAATGACTCACAGTGAGTAATAATTCTTTTCTTATCTGGAACAAGGAACTCCACTGATAATATATATAGATCTTATGCCTATATTTATCTGTATTTGCAGGTTTGGATTAGCCGGCGCGGTATTATCAAGTGATCTGGAGAGGTGTGATCGCGTTAGTAAGGTGAGCATCTAACTGGGCTATTTTGAGTAAACTTCATCTCTTGAGTTTATGAATCTTCATTGTTTTTCCAGGCTTTCCAAGCAGGAATAGTGTGGGTCAACTGCTCTCAGCCATGCTTCTGCCAAGCTCCATGGGGTGGAGTCAAACGCAGTGGTTTTGGCCGTGAATTAGGAGAATGGTAAGTCTCTCTCCTTTCTCCTAATAAGTGTGAAGACTACCAAAACATAACTAAAAACCTCCAACCAAAATGAAATTATGCCTATAATTAGTTACAAAGTTGAATGTAAATATTGTTTGCCCTTAGTGTTAAACTGAAACATGTTTTGCTTCATTGCAGGGGACTTGAGAACTACTTGAGTGTGAAGCAGGTGACTCAGTATATCTCTGATGAGCCATGGGGATGGTACAAACCTCCTTCCAAGCTCTGAGACAAACACTATAAACTTCGTGATAGTTCCTTGATAGATCTTAAATCCCAATACTTAGAGTATATCAATAAAAGCAAGACATGTGCAAGAGAATTGTGCTGCTAGACTGAAATTCTATTAAGATTGGAGAATAATATGATATTTATTTCTGCATCTCTCAATATGCCATAAACTTTTAAAGTTGCATAAAATTGGCATGAGAATCGACCAAAAAGATGATTTCTATAGGCTACAATGTCTTCAGAAGACGCATTGGTCATGTGAGCTGCAATTTAATGTTGGATTCGTGCATGTTACAACAGTCTGGAGAAAGTAATCTACAGTCGTAGAAAGAAATGACTCTTGGAAGCTCTATACGAATGACAATGTTCAAAGGTAAGAGTAGAAGAATACAAAGAAGATCTAACGGTGTTGTGATCTATATGGTAACGGACTTTTCTCGGTGACTTCGCTGTACCATGTCTTCCAAGCCTCCATGTAATGGGAAAAGAGGTCTTTCAAAACTGAAATTTTGTTCAGAACAAAGTTAAATCCATATGTTTGTTCTATAACAAAATCTTGTCAAAATTGAATTTGCAAGTAAATGTGCACCTTGGTTTTGGTAAGGACGGTAATCTGAAACTAGATTCTCCGTATCAAATGCTCTCCTGGAGTTGTCTTCCAAAGTAGCTGTTGGGTATGTACGAGTGCCTGGTGAAAAAGGACCAAACTGGTAACCTCTTGATCCATGTCTTAAGTCATGAGAATCAAAGCTTTTGTTACAAGAACTCTCTGGTATTGAGTGTTTTTCCTTTTTTAGTCTTCTTCTCTCTGTAGCATTCTCCTGGGATGAAGATGATGATTTGCTTCTCTTGACATCAACATTTGTAAGATCAGTTCCAAACGCTCTTTTTCTTGACTCCATTTGCATAATATCGCTGCTCAACGTGAAAGTAGGCTCACCATTGTATCCTAGCCACTTAAAAGCTGGTTTCCTAGAATCTATTGTGTGAGTCTGTCACCAGAGAAAACAGAAAGTATTAAGACTATAAGTGGTTCATGATATGGTTGTAGCTATGATAACTTTAGTTTACCTTCTCTATGAGATTCATTGATGACAAGACATTTGCAATATCATAAAGCCGCCTCACTTTTGCTGAAGCAAAGTAACAAAAGGTGTCAACAACACACAGATTATAATATTTCAAAAGAGTATGCAACATAATAGAGAAAACTACAAAGTCACAAGACAAAAGATCATTACTTCTCATTACAGATGTATTGTGGGCATCACCAAGCAGTAATTTAGCAGCCTCGTCAAGGGAGATAATCCTAGCCTAAACAGTTGAGGAAACAATCTTCAGTGACTCGGTGAAAAACACTGAGTTCATAAAACGAAAGTTTGAATTTCTCACTTACTTCAGAGCAAATAAATAGTTTGATAAAGTTCTGAGTTAGCAGTCCTAAAGACTTCTCTCTTCGGTTATCTGTCACACATAACAAATGAACAAAATGTCACCGAACCCATAAAATGTCACAAAACCAAATATGTTCTTTGGCATAATGATCCAATGCCGCTTATGTAATTGACAAGAGGGCTGGTTCCAACCTATTGCAATTGAGCTAAACTCAAACACAATAAGTACCACCGACATACATACACACCAAAAAACAGTACCTATTTTTGACGAATCTGAAGATTGCGGAAGAGAGCCAGGTTTTGAACTATCACCCTGGCTACTAGTATGTGGCTGAGAAGACTCTTCATCATCATCATCTTCATCAGATCCCTGAAAGTATGAAAATATAAGCAACAGGAAACACTTGAAGACAACAAAATTTAAAAATAGACCTTAGCAGATAGAGAGAAACCAAATCCAAATCACTTACTTTAACATTCTCATTAACATAGAAACGGTGAAAAGTGTCCTTAACTCCCTCATCCTGCATCAGGGACACTTCCTATGAGAATATGCAAAATCAAATTGCTACATTTTGTACATGAAGAGGATTGAACTCATATACAAATAAACTCAAGAAGAAGAAAAAAACTAACTTGTAGCTCCTTCAATGCTCCTGGAATTGCGGCAAACCCTTTCCATGTATACTGATTTTTTGCTCTTCTTGTTAAAACCTAAATTAATTTGAGCAGACTTGTTTCTCAGCAAACACAAAAGAAACAGATTCAATAAATTCTGGAAAGCGAAAGCAGTGTAGTAACAAATCTCACCCCAACACTCTCCAGAATATTAACAATATCATAGATTCTTCGTCTCTCGACTCCTGAGAAGAAGAAAAAAAAGCCCTATCAGCAAATAGAGATGTACTCGGGAATGAGAAAGACAAATAAAAGTCGCAAAAACAAAGCTTAAAATACCCAATTTCGAGGCAGCGTCATCGAGCCCAATCATCTCGATTCCATCTCGATTGTACAAAGCTAAGAAACTGAAAAGAAGAAGAAATGTTCAGAACAGATTCAAAAAGCAAAGAACCGTAAAGAAAAATCACGAGGGAACCGAGGCACAGACTTAGTACAAAGAAGTCCGAGAGATTTCTGCTTGCGACTATAGGAATGGTGCAAAGAAGAAGAAGATTCCGGCATAGAAGAGGAAGGAGAAGAAATCGGAAGTTTCAATCTATCCGGCGGCAAATCTGACATGGTTGACTGAATGAGATAGATCGATATTTCAGGGGAAAATTTGGGAGGGATTTAACGAAAAAGAGATTCGAAAAAAAGGGGGGAATTTCGGAAGATACGTTAAAAGCTTGAGCGCCAATTTGAATTCCACTCCCTTTTTTTTGGCTCCTCCTTCTTTCTTCCTATACCTTCTCCTTATTTGGTAAAGCTGAGCCCTTACGGTTTTCTTCTCGGTTCACCTCCTCATTTTTCGGTTCTTTTTTTTCCGGTTATGAAAATTTCTTGCCAATATCATTCGACTCTCTATTTTTTTCTTTTCAAACTATAGTAATCGAAATAATGCATTTTAAATCAATTTACAGTGATTATATCTCACTAGATCTGGTTTGGTTTATATTTTGAATCGAAATTAGTAAACTTGTAAGGAGTTTTAGTTTTGGTTTGGTTTAGGAAAATTTAAACTATGCGAGTTGTTAATTTCAGATTCAGTCGGTTTAATGCACATCTTTTCTTGAATTTGATTGGTAATAAACTAATAATAGCTTTTGATTGAACCACCAAGTAAACGCAGACTGATAGTATTTTTTACTACTTGCGTAAACAAAAATCACAAATCAGTATTTTCTTTGTAAACATTTTAATAGATAAATAATACAATCCATTGCCAATTTTCCAAATATTTAAACGTCTAATATAGAATAAACACAAGACTATGATATAAATGTTTCGTAGACGTCTCCCGGAAGAACATTGACCAACACATCGGTTTAGGTTGGGTTTGTTTTGTATATTCAGTGGACGGAGTAATTTTGGGAGCGAAACAAGGTTATCAAAGTCTATTCGTCCTGCACGCAGAGGTGGAAGCAATTATCTGGGTATTGAAATCACTATTGGAGCTTCAATTCACGGAAGTGGAGGTCTCGACAAACTATAAGACGGTAATGCACATTATATAGCGTCCAGAGGAGTGGCCGGCTTTCCTTCCATACCAGGAGGAGTTTCTACGGCTAAGTTCGTTATTTATAATTTGCTTCTTATCTGTTATCCCTAGATCTCTTAATCATAAAGCAGATGCTCTCGCCCGCTTTGTTCAACTGTATGCTCAATGATCTTGGTTATATGCGCTCTAGTACCATTTTTAAGTAATATATTATGTCGTTGACAAAAAAACGGTTAATATAGAATAAACACAAGTACCTAAAATCAAAATCAGGTGAAAAATAATTAGATGGTACTTAACCTTGACCACATATATTTCCCCCATTACAATATGCTCTATTTGATTACTTAAAGCACTTCCACTGAGGGCTCTTAGAGGATTTCTTAGTGATTGATAATGATTAAATTAATGCAAAATGATATTAAGAGCATAAGAACTGGCTCTTAAAATAGAGCTTATAGAGACCCTAAGAACAGCGGATGTGGCATATTATGATTGGTTGATGATTTCAATGTTGAAAAAACAAAGAATGCTTCGGTTTGGCTTTTCATTTCTCTAGGCTTCTGGAGCCGATTCCTCTGAGGATCTTCAATGTGAGTGATATGGAACCGTCGACGAGTCATTCGAGGATCTTCATCTCGGCAATTTTTGGGCCTCTTTCAAGCTCGAGCCATCCGAGCATCTCGTCATCAAGCCACATCCATTCCATGATCTAGTCCAGTTCAACTCTCTTGACCATCTCATAAGTATTGTTTCTTTCTTCTTTGATATGTAATTGATCTCTGCTCTACAATTGTTATTACGTTCGATTCATGTACTTTCTCCTTTGGTAAATCCATTCATTTATTTCTTGTGTATTTCAATTGATATGTTATCATGTTTCAATGTGATAAATCGAACCTGTTTGCGGTTTCGAACTTCGACCTTACTGTCAATTTCCTAGTAAGCTCAAAAGGTTCGGTTCATTATCCGAAATCTCTGCCGGATTTTCATGTTATTTGTTAGTGCCATCTCTGCATCTGGTTTTTCATCTCATATACTTTAAATTTGGATAATCTCTTTGTTGAACAAAAGTTTCTTACTTTTAGTTGTAATGTAATGAATGAGTTGTTGTTGTAATGTCTTTGTTTTTCATGTGGTTCATTTCTCAGGTAAACACGAGAGAATCACAATACTAAAGGTTATATGTTATGGATTCAAGGAAAGAATTGAGTATGGAATCTGTTTATTTGGAGGTTAAATCGATTCTCCTTTTAAGCTTATCTTTTCTTAAATCATTGGGGGTTCTTCTCTTATAAACGGATAAGTACGATATCTTGAACACTATGGTTGTTTGATTATGATTTTAGGGTTGTTTGATGATGTGGTGTTGTATGAACCTTGCCTTGCTATATATAATTATGTTTGAATCGTAGAGAAATGTTTTGATCTATAGACTAACATGAATGCTTGGCTTTTGTAAACATGATGAAATGGGAGCTGCTTGACATTTGGTGTTGTTGTAGTCAAAATCTGATAGAGTAGCATGATAATGTTGATTTTTTATGTGAAAGTAGTTTGTTTGGATGTTTCGGAATCGAGAAGCTTGATCAATGATACTTAGATTAGTCTTTCGAGTTTTAGAGAACTTCACTGAATAGGATAGGTTACCTCTATCTATGCAGGTTTTGGTCAACAAACATTGCAGTTTTGAGTACTATGGCTAGTCGTTTCCCAAATCCTATGATTAGTTTTTGCTTAAAGTCTTATATAGAATAATCTAAAGCTGTGTCGGCTAGTTAGTGAACTAATGTTAAGGAGAAAAAACATGATCCTAAAGTTCTGTTGTAATTTAAGTTCTTATATTACAGAATGTTGCAGCTGTAACATCAACGTCTACTCGGACACCGATCTACAAAGTCTTAGCTAAAGGAGAGAACATAGGAGATGTCACTGCTAAGGGAGAGTGTGTTGGCAATATCGCAGATCTGGTATGGCCATTTTTAGCATTGTTTCTCATTATTTCTTGGGTGTTTGATAATATAGTTTGTCAAGTGGAATTATACATACTTTTAATGGCCGCATTGCTACTTGTCGCTAGTGGATCACACAATAGATTTTGTCTGATATTATTAAGTGCTTATGATATAATAGTTTTTCTAGCTTGGATGTTGATATACTTTTTTGAGTTCTAATATTGTTTTCATTTGTTATATTTGTCTACTATGTAAAGATGGGAATTGGGTTTAGCATCATGATATCCAAAAGAAATCCTTTGTTGGTTGCAACCTTTGGTCTTTGATCATGTGGCTATCTCATGAGCTCATACCAAGAGGTAGAATCCATCTCTGTTCAACTACATCTTTTATAATGCACTTTGGGTTTTCTGGAATTTTTTTCTCAAAACGTGGTTGGTTCTCTTTCAGGTTAGATATGTAGTATTGCATACATTAAACCGGACGGGATTTACAATTGCAGTTAAGACCTTTCTCAAGACATGTAAGCTATGATACTTTGTTAGTATGTTATCTCCATGGAAGCTATTTTCTTTTAAAAATCTTAGTAATATGGATTCGTTGATATAGTCTAGTAAAGTATTAGCCATATTCACATTATGTTTACGTTGATTGCAGAAGCTAGGTGTTTGAGTGAAATATTTTCAATTATCAGACTGCTACAAAAGTAGGGATGTCATGTGCAATCACATACACTTCTTCAACATCTGATTAGGTCTGGTCTAAATAACTTCTTCTTTCTCTATTCCTTTTTTTTCTTGGTTTAATAAATCGAGAATTTGCTTTGAATTAATTCTCTTACAACTTCACTTGGAATGTGTCTTTCTTTAATATGATCACTTGGAATCATGTTTGTAGTTTTAAAGCAATGATGTCACTTGGTATGTGTTTTTCTTTAATTCTCAACAACTTCACTTCTTTAAATTTGGCACAAATCAAAAACTAATCGTTCTATAATTTCAAATTCTATATTTGTATAATTTCAAATTCTATATTTGTATGTTTTAAATCTTAAGTATACAAAATAATTATGTTTTTATAAAGTCTATGTTTATAAATCTTAATTTTATTACTATTATATTCAAGAACGCCAAGTGGGGTTCTACCATTAGAGTCTTAGAAAATTAAAATCTTATTATAAGTTTCTTAGTTTTAAATAAATCATTATTTATATTAGAAATGTTAAGAACTCTATTTGGGGTTTTAATTGTTGGAGATGGTATTTTATTTTGCCTCTGTTCTAATTTCTAAGGTCCCAATGACAAAAATTGTTTCTGTCGTACATTTGAATTTTTAAAAAATATTATTTATTTTATATCATACACTTTTTCGATAATGCAGCATTACCAAACTAACTAATGTAATGTGACAGAAGTATTGGATATAAAATAAATAAACACTGATCCATGGGCTTAATGAACTGAAGCCCAAAGTTGCGAAGGCCCAAAAATACCTCTGTAATTTGAAAAAAAATAGATGGAGGGCGCGATGTTTCTGAAATCTGTACGACGAAGAGACAGATTGTGCATCTTCTTCGATTTGTTTTGAACACTTAGAAGTTAACACAGGTCTCTGCTTCTGCTATGGTCTCTAAAGAGAGTTGCCGCAACGAAATCCGTGCGGCTATTAGACAGCTTAGCGACCGTTGTTTATACTCCGGCGCAAAATGGTGTGCTTCTTAAAACCCTAATCCTATGCATTCTCTCTTACTGTTGCAGTTTCAAGCTCACTACTACTTTGGTTCGATCAAAAATCGATTTTTTCTTAGTAGTTTTTTGGGTTTGCGATTTTTCTTCTTATCCAAACTGTAAGTAATCTGATGCCAAATTCTGGTTCAGCAAAATTGTTGATTCGAATTCATTGTTGCTATCCCGAATTTTGTATCGGATACATTCAACTTTGGGATTATTGACATGTGACTTTCTGGATTTTGTATTCTGATATGGTTGAGTGCTTGTGATGGTAATTTTCTGATTGTGGTCCAATCTCATTTGTGAGCTATGAGTTCATTTTTCTTTATTTTAGTACTAGTATTGTAATGCAATGGGGATGGACTATTAGCCAGTTCTATACCTGATTATCCGTGGCTTTCACCATTCCAGGGCAGGAGAGCAGCTTGTGGGGATAGAGCAAGACCCGTCTAATTTTACACCTTCAAATACGAGGTTCCAACGTGAAAGCTCAAGCATCCGTAGAAGGTTCAGCACCAATGAATCTATTTCAACACCACAACCTTCCGTTGGCTTCTCCCAAGCAGGTACCCCTCTCCCAGAAGAAGATGAAGCGATTGATGGTGACCTTTACCTTTTAGCAAAGTCCTACTTTGATTGTCGAGAGTACAGACGGGCTTCCCATGTGCTTCGTAATCAAATGAGCAAGAAATCAGTGTTCTTGCGTTGCTATGCCCTTTATCTGGTAGGTTATGTTTTCCCATCTCTTTATTCTGATATAGCTATATAACTTATTAAAGTAGGGTGATGGAATGGCTCTTTAGACGGGGGTTCCAATGGCCTTTAAGGGCTCTTTCAGCCTCGGATAGTAGGCTGCCTTCAAATAAAAGCCATATATGATGTTACTACAATTTCCAGGATTGAGTCATTGATCCAACATTATGTTGATTTCCAGTCTATATTATGTTATTTGGATACAAGAGATGTTGGCGTGGGCAACTGATTCAGATAAAAAAATAATAATCAGTGCAATATAATGTGTATATGTTTTTGGCAATTACTCATTGAGTTTTCTTATATCCCGGTCGATTGACACCAAAACTGATAGTAATATACATCTCATTCACTTTGTTATTGTCTCATTTAAGGCTGGAGAAAAACGGAAAGAGGAAGAAATGATAGAACTTGAAGGCCCTTTGGGTAAGAGTGATGCCATAAACCGCGAACTGGTATCTTTGGAGAGGGAACTATCAGCCCTGAGGAGGACTGGAGCGATAGACTCTTTTGGATTATACTTGTATGGTGTGGTTCTGAAAGAAAAAGGTAATGAAACTCTTGCCCGAGCCAGCCTCGTGGAGTCTGTGAACAGCTATCCATGGAACTGGAGTGCGTGGTCAGAGCTGCAGTCTTTGTGTACTTCAATTGAAATATTGAATAGCCTAAATTTGAACAATCACTGGATGAAAGAGTTTTTTCTTGGCAATGCTTATCAAGAACTCAGAATGCACATTGAGGCCTTGGCTAAGTACGATTATTTGCAAGGTATTTTCAGTTTTAGCAATTACATCCAAGCTCAAATTGCAAAAGCTCAGTATAGTCTTAGGGAATTTGACCAGGTGGAAATCATGTTTGAAGAACTTCTGAGAAACGATCCTTATCGGGTGGAAGACATGGATTTGTATTCTAATGTGCTGTATGCAAAAGAAGCATGTGCTGCGTTGAGTTACCTTGCACACAAGGTTTTTTTGACTGATAAGTACCGACCTGAGTCTTGCTGCATCATTGGAAATTATTACAGTTTAAAAGGGCAGCACGAAAAGGCAGTCATGTACTTCCGGAGAGCTTTGAAACTGAACAAGAAATACTTATCAGCGTGGACTCTTATGGGCCATGAATATGTGGAGATGAAGAACACTCCTGCTGCTATTGATGCATATCGACGAGCTGTGGATATAAATCCTTGTGATTATCGAGCTTGGTATGGGTTAGGACAAGCATATGAGATGATGGGGATGCCTTTCTATGCACTTCACTATTTCCGCAAATCTATATTCTTTCTTCCAAATGATTCTCGGTTGTGGATAGCGATGGCTAAATGTTATCAAACCGAACAGCTTTACATGCTTGAAGAAGCCATCAAGTGTTACAAAAGAGCTGTGAACTGTACTGACACGGAAGGGATAGCTCTTAATCAGCTTGCAAAGCTTCATCAGAAGCTTGGACGTAATGAAGAAGCTGCACTTTACTTTGAGAAGGATTTAGAGAGGATGGATGCTGAAGGATTAGAAGGACCAAACATGTTTGAGGCTTTGGTTTTTCTTGCTACACATTTTAAAACTCACAAGAAATTTGAAGAAGCAGAAGTGTATTGCACCCGTCTTCTCGATTATAGTGGACCCGTAAGCTCTTCTGCTCCAACTTTTTCCTTTGTAAACACTTAGTATACAATGATCTGAGTATTTTGATATACTAATTATTATACTTAGTGTAACGAGATTGCATTAATGTTTTCAGGAGAAAGAGAAGGCAAAGAGCTTACTCAGAGGGATCAGAATGGCACAAACAGGTTTTCCTTCAATGGATCTCGAGCATTTTCCTATTTAGGTGTATTGTACTGAATACTCAAAATCTCTTCTGTACATTATAAATATTTCATCAAAATTATTCTCCTCCGATCCCGTTCGCAAATTTGCGTTTCTATATTGATTCAAGATAGATTTATAATTTCATATTTTTCTTGTATGTTGAAAATTGAAAAAGTTAAATGTTCTCAAACTTTAGATTCTGACATTAGACACAGCAATTCATACAAATAGTTATTCCCTGCTTCAAAAGTGACGACATAAAGCCAGCATTAACAAGTCTAAGCTGGAGAATACATCAACAATGAGGATTTGACAAATGCGGTATATCACAAGGATATATTTTTAAGAGATTCAGATCGAGAAACAGTACAACAAAATGGTAAGCGAAATGGTCTTGAAAGATGTTTGTTCAGTATTTAGGATCAGTGAAGAATTTGTTGATTCCAGGCATGATTTCTGGATGCTTATCACGAACAAACTTCCTCAGGAAATTTTCCTTATACTTCTCTCCCTCTGCAAAGTTATCTAAAATTCCAGCAGCTCTATTCTCCTTCGTGCATCTGGACATGCACCAAACCAAAACCCTTAAGAACACACAATGACTACAAAAGAAAACAAACCCTATTGTGCAAGTAACTTCACAGTCCTTAACATCTCTGTTTCTAGCTGTATTGAATGTTGTTTTGTGTACATCACAAAAGCAAATATGATCTGATCATATGAACATAATCTAAATCTAAATTGCATTATATAGTTGTTAGATGTCTAAGATATTCCTTAATGAATCATAAAAGTATTTGAATAATCCGTCAAAGAAGTGATTCATCTCATTTATAAATTGGAAATTCGTTATATATATATATATATATATATTATCTGGATTATAAAAAAACGACTTCGTTTCAATATTCACAGCATATCATCAAATAGAGACGGACAAAATTGTTCAAAAGTTTAAAAAGCCAATCAAAAATCGGGAGCAGGAAGGAGATACAGACCTGACTTCAGGGTTTCCGGTGATGTTTCTGATCAACGAAAACGCGCAGATCCCAACGGCGACTCCGGTAGCAGCGAACAAAGGATAAACCTATGGAACCAAAAAAACACATCAATTACGTTCTCATATTGATGTATGAGCTAAATCTTAGAAGAATCGAGTCCAGATCTAAACACAAAAGCGTTCAGAAAGTAGACGTAGTCAACAGAGAATCAATGGATGGATTCGATCAAAATCAAAAGATCTATGAAGTACCTCGGGTCTCAACCAACGGCTCGACATTGGAATCGCAGAGAAAGATAATTCGATAGAGAGGTTTAACGAAGAAGACGGCTTCTCTGAAAATGTCGATGAGACGTTCAGAGACCCACTCTTGCCTTATATTTGACTTAGGTTTTACGATTTTTTCGGAGAGTTGAAAAATAGTAAAATAGATTTTAATTTTTATTAATTTCTGTAATTCGAATACTGAATTCTGATTGGCAGCTAGGCGACCAGCTTGCAGCCAATGAGGTACTGCCATCTGTCAGTACCAGTTTTCGAGGCACGGTTTCTTTAAGTGTTGTGAAACGATTGCAAATGGGCAAGTTGCCAGATACGATTCTTATCTTCCTTTTACCCACAATTAGAACCCCATTTGGACTTTTTAGTGTATTTTTAATATTAAAATAAAATTAAAATTTTTAGATTAGAAATTTAATTTTTGGAAGTCCAACGGTAGAACCTCTTTAGGATTTATTAAATTTTTTATTTTTTAAGTTAAATTTACAAGTGATTTTATATCTTTCCAAATTCAAAGTTGAGATTAGTGAAAACAATCTCATTGAGAATTTGAAACAAGCATTGACTTTCACCTCCATACAGTTTCGTCTGCATCCGATCCGTGAATATAGCATTGTGATGTTCAATAAGGCACTGCACAACCTCAACCGCACCAAAATCAACTTGAACGATATTATCAAGAGGGATAGATGATGATGCATCTAGACCTCCTTCATCTGTTAAAGATGAAAAAAGAGAATGACCATATTGCTTCAACGGTAAAAGTATAAGAGCTAAGCGTGTGTTTTGCGTTTACCTGAGAGCAAGTCCCATGGAGAAGCTCTTAGAAGCTAAAAGGTTATTTGGATTTGATGATATTATATATTCGATTTTTTTAATTGTTCATTATTTCAATTTGTGGATATATATATATATATGTTTTAAATTTGGTTTATCATATAAAATACAATTTAATATCTAGTTTCCGTTTGAATTCGATTGAAAAAGTTATTAATTTTGACAAAATAATTAATAGATTTGGTCGAGAAAATAAAAAAAATATGTACATAAGTTTAGAAAATATAGAGTTGTCGAAAAAAAAAGTTTAGAAAATATAGACGGACACATGCTTGTTGTTCTCGATGTTGAAACATAAAACAAAACAAAGCATATCCACACATAAACATATCTCTTGTACCTATATCCTTTTAATTTTTATAAGCATAAGTTAGTATATTCGTGTAATTATTGGACCTATTAGATAGTACACATAATATGACCTCTAAAAAAACAAAAATTAAAACCGGCCAGGCCAATATAGTTGTTTTATTTGGGAAAAAAATCGGACAAAAAGGCTTTTAATTTTGGTTAAAAATAAGTATATGTAGTCTATCAGGGTGTTCTATTAATTTATATGGTGATAGTTTCATTTGTGGTGAAATACTTTTAAATGATTTTTCATTATGTTTGTATATTTTGTATGTTTAAAAAAATATAAATTTTTATAGTCTTACACAATCTCCAATGGTTTGCTCGATTTTTTTCTCTAAAATTAGAAAAGGGTTTACTCCAATAGTTAACTCTTTTTTTTTTACTCTAAATGAATTTATTAATTTCCAAAATGTCATTTTATTTTTCAAATCTACATATTTTACTCACTTATATTAAATATTTAATAAAGTTTTTAGTAAAATTATAATTAATTTAATATAAACTTTCATTACATCATATAAATAAAAACAAACAATAATTTTAACTATATAATAATTATTGCATAAATTTTAAATAATATTTAATAATTTCAACTATATAATAATGATTATTTAATAATTTTTACTAATTTTCGTAGATCTTAGTAATTAAGTTAGTTTTAGTAAAATAATTAAAATCTTGTAGAACGTATATTTGATCATATAATTTTGTTTAGATAGAAAATAATAATACATTATAAATTAAAAATCATTATACAAATAAAAAATTTATACTCTTTAAAATAGAGTCCTCCAAATTTGGAAGATAAAATATAAATCTCTATTTTTAGAACAAGAAATAAAGATCCACTAGAAACATTTTTTCTCTAAATATAAAATTTTGAGTAGGAGCTAGAGTATCTTTTGAGATGCTCTTAATGGTTATTTTTAAAATTAGTACTCTATTACACATATCCGATATGTCCATTGCAGGATAGTTTACGAATTAGTCTTATATTCGATATGTGCATGGATTTGGTATTTCTCTTTCATAGTATTCACACATATGTTATGGCTTAGAAATTTTTTTTGTTGTGAAAGTAATTGAGTTTTAATTGATTGATTCCAACTACTTGGTAGATTTTGCTTGTAGCGCCAAGTTTTTTTTTTTGTTAAAATTGTTTAACTGTTTTGTTAATTGGTTGTTATAAATTGTTTTGTGGATGGAACTATTTAAAGTATTTATTCTTCGTTTATAATATTTAAATTATGTTTTGGATGAAAAAAAATTTGTTGGAAACAAAACTTGTATTTCTGTTAAGAAAATATCATGGTTTTAGATGGAGTTTTGGAAGATCTTTTCACAAATCATAAAAATTCTCTTAAATTCATATAAAATAATCTAAATTTTCATAAAATTATAATCATTCACAATCTTTTAAATAGACTACACAGTTAGGATAAAAGGCAATACTAAAGAATTTATTTCGAAATAATGATAAGTACATACAAAATCTAATTGGTTTTATCTTTAATGAATAGTGTACTCACGAAGATAAGACAGAATACAGAGAAAGCAGAGTTCAATCATATTTCATTAGACAATATTAGTGATTTGATAATTGATTAGGCTTGGGTAAAGAAGGAAATTTTCTGATAAACTTAGAGGTTTTCAAAATTTTAAATCTAATTATTTTGTTTTCTATAAATTAATTACTGTAAAATTTGTAATTTCACAAATTATAATACATCCACCAAAAACATATTTATAAGTTGTAAGAAAGACAGAGACTCGAGCTTCAAAGTTGACAATACAAAATCACAAAATGCGAGAGGAAATTGTCTTTCCTATATGTTTTTTGGTTAAGCTCTAATTTTTTTAAAAAATATCCATATATGTGTAAAATTGATATTATTAGAAAATTGTGTAGAAAGAAGATCATCTCTATAGTTACAGTTGAAAATATGAAACTCTATTCAAGATCTTGCTCAAATTTATATAAATATACTACATCTCGTTAAGTTTCTCGGGTCAATCTTGACATTGACTCGGTCCAAATGTTCTGAGAACGACATTGAGGGTTCAAAGAGGAGGGGTTCTTAGGGAAAAAAAAAAATTGCAAAACATGGAGCCAATCAGGGGCTGCAACATGGCGGCCCGACTCTTAATTAAGAGTCTGTGAGGCACGGGTTCGCCACGTGGCGGAAGGTGATTGGCTCCGCGTTTAAATTTTTTTTTTTTTTTTCTATGAACCCCACGGGGGTTCAACAATGCTGATGCTCTTAAATTCTTATATAACATCATAAATTCCTCTGCTTCGTCGCCGTATTCTCCACCAAATCTCCTCTCTCCTCAAACTTTCTGATCACCCAAAGCTTCTTACTATCTCCGAACTTGTTCAAATTTCTGTCAATTGAAACAAATTCACTCAAAAATCATCAAACACAATCGCATCAACAATCAGTTACTTGTTCGTCAGCTCATAAAGACAATGTTGCATGTGTCACCCAACTCAAAGAAAGTTATATTAAAAGCGATTGAACGAACCATATCCCCTTGAGGTTTTTCTCTCACAAACGAAAAATCAAGAAAAATCAAGAAGTGAATACTCATTATGTCCGTTCAACAGATAATGCAGCAGATATATTCACAAAAGCGCTCCCCACTACAATATGTTCATAGTATCATAATGCGTCAATTATAAAATTTATGATATTCATCATTTCAGGGGGAGATTGCGTCATTGTGGGTGAATTACTAAACTAGTCTAAAATATGAGTTAATTACATTTTTAGTTCAAAAAGATCGAAATTACAAATTTAGTCTTTCAAGGTTAAATAAGGTTCTTTTACCCTTTTTTGTTTGAAAAGAAAAAATATTACAAAACTGACATTAATGAGTAATTCCACGTTAGCCGCGCATAAAACGAGAAAAGTTGTGTAGGTTTTGGAACGCTAAATAGATTTTGCTACACATTATGTAGGTTTTGGTATTTTATGTAGGTTTTGATATGTTATGTAGGTTTTGATTCACGTTATGTTGGTTTACTACACGTTGTGTAGGTTTTGTTACACACTATGTAGGTTTTGATTCACGTTGTGTAGGTTTTGGTATGTTATGTAGGTTTTGCTACACGTTGTCTAGGTTTTGGTATGTTATGTAGATTTTGATTCACGTTGTGTAGGTTTTGGTATGTTATGTAGGTTTTGATTTACGTTGTGTAGGTTTTGGTATGTTATGTAGGTTTTGATTTACGTTTTGTAGGTTTCAATATGTTGTGTATGTTTTGATTTACATTGTGTAGGTTTTGGTATGTTATGTAGGTTTTGATATGCTATATAGGTTTTGATTTACGTTGTGTAGGTTTTGCTACATGTTATGTAGGTTTTGATTTACGTTTTGTAGAATTTGCTACATGTTATGTAGGTTTTGGTATGTTGTGTAGGTTTTGATTCACGTTGTATAGGTTTTGGTATGTTATTAGGTTTTGATTTACGTTGTGTAGGTTTTGGTATGTTATGTAAGTTTTGCTACACGTTGTATAGGTTTTGATATGTAGGTTTTGATTTACGTTGTGTAGGTTTTGCTACATGTTATGTTTGTTTTGGTATGTTATGTAGATTACATTATGTAGGTTTTGGTATGTTATATAAGTTTTGATTTATGTTGTGTAGGTTTTGGTATGTTATGTAGGTTTTGCTACATGTTGTATAGGTTTTGAAATGTTATATAAGTTTTAATTTAAATTGTGTAGGTTTTAGTATGATATGTAGGTTTTGATTTACATTGTGTAGGTTTTGGTATTATTATGTAGGTTTTGCTACATATTATATGTAGGTTTTGAATTTGAGAAAAATAACCAAAAGAAGCTCAATACTTCGGAATGACCAACAAGTATAAACTACATTGACTTCCACCATATATAGGATTTTTAAGACTTGCGTGCTCTGTCGCGCCAAGATCCTTGCTGTTTTGCAAGCACCTAAAACCCAAAGTATGGGGAGATTAACGAGTTGTTTTACGTACGGAGCTCCAGGGATCCGTTGGTTCTTAGAGCAAAAGAAATGAAAGAACGCTCACAAATTTTTTACCTTTTCGCTCAGAAGACTTATCGTACCATTGTTGTTTTCTCCTTCATTTTTCTTTATATTAGTTGTCTCTGAAGCATCATTATCGGTATTATTGGCAGGAGCTTGGACTGCCGGTGCTCCAAACATGGCCTCGTCGTGTGCAGTTTTTAGTTGCTCTTCCCTTTTCGCCTACACATTTATCCAACCTTATAATTTGTCTTAAGCTCTGATATTTTAAGAGCATTGATTTTCTAGTGATCGACAACAAAAGCTAATGACTCAGCAAACCTCAATGGCAGAAAACCTAAAACTCTGTCCCATGCGCTTGACTAAGGCAGCGTCATCATCAGTACCTATGATCATATGAAGTTTTTAGCATCACCAGTACATAGTGGCTGAGAATGATTTATCGGTTTTTAGCTCCATTGTACAATCGTGGAGTATATGCAAAAAGTTACAGGAAACCAACCTTCTTCGACTTCCTCATCATCAACTGAAGCTTCTTTGTCAAACTCAAAACGTTCCCATCCTACTCCCTTATTAGTATCTTTCTCAGCTGCAATTTCAGCGGATCATTCATGAATTCAGGAGAAGAAATAAACATGAGCTTGATATCAACTTTTCACAATTCAAGCAATCTCAATCTAAAGACAGTCGATCTTTCTAGTTCTATTCTTTCTCAGACACTAGGAAGTTCCTCTTCATATATCACTAACTACAATTTCCATATTTATTATCTCCAGGAAAAGGGTTTTCCCTAACCTTCCTTGCATACAGAGTTGCTATAAAGACCTAGGACGCCTCTAGACACAGAGAGGTCTTGTTTTTGTGATAAGAAAAAGCGAGGTAAATTCTATCCCCAGCAATACATTGTATCCTCTATGCCAAGAAATAAAGAGCTAAAAATTTAATGAGAGAATTCTCAGCTATCTGACCCAATGCCTAACCAAAACCCTGCACAGGTCCAGAATACCCCAAAGCGGTTTCCTACCTCCATTTAATTAATCAGCACCTGGACTAACTGACTTAAGGCTATGATTCACTACAAAACTTCTATGCTAGTTACAATAGCCTTGCATTAGACATAAGAAATCCTTATCCGAATCATCAAGGCCAAGAGATTAAGTACCAAAACATAGCCCCACCGTTTACAATAACATTTTTAAGATGGATCCCACTTAAACGATGTGGTCAGGAGAATCAGATCTGAACTGCTTGAAGAATGAACCACAAAATCAATGTAGTTTCTGTAATGAGACTGACTAAATTACCAGTTTCAGCAAGCTGGAGCTTCATCTTTGCCTTCACTTTTTCAGCACCTGACTGTTCAAGAAAGAAACACAACCAAACCAATACGATATCAATGAAAAATGACAAGTCACACACAGACACACCGTAAACACGAACAATAGAAAAAAATACAGAATCAACATCCATGAACAAAATAAGAGCTCCACAAGAATGGTTGTACCGAGTTGGAGTTCAATGGTTTATCTCAAAAACATTTTGTTCTTGCTTGTGGCAATTCTTACATTGCAATACCAACCGAATCCTCAGGTTGATGTTAAGCTAATTGATATGTTCTTATTATCCTAACTCCCTAACTCTAGAGGGTAGTACAGAGACCCCAACATTACGAAGTTCAACAACTGAAGGTGATTTTGGTAAACAAAAGGTTTTGTGAATCTGGTCAACCATTAAGGCTGAAGAATCGGTATACCATCTCATCGTAGCCTTTGATTAAACGCGAGTAATCAATCTTCTTCTCCTTAATATCTTCTCTCTTCCTACGTTCTCTCCTCGGCGACGAACTTTTGCTCCGACTACGGCTCCGTCTCCTCCGTCTCTCTGTATCCCCATATCTATTACGTCTCTCTGCACTCCTGCTCCTGCTTCTCCTTTTATGTCTTCTATCTCTCTCATCCCTCTCTCTACTCCGATAACGACGTTGTTCGCTCGATTCCTTGTGGCTCCTATCCGAAACCCTAGGATGTCGCTGATCTTCAGGTTTCTTCTTTAACTTATCTCTGATGGATCGGACCTCAGAATCCTTGTTTTCAGTGGATTTAGAGTTGGAAGCCTTGACGAATTGGTTGAGAAAAGAAGAGGAGGATGCAATTCCCGATCCTCTCTCAGGAACGGCATTGGCTCCCGAGGAAAAGCCGAGGCCTTGCTTGAATCGAGCAGCTCCTTCACCTTTACGCGTGAGCTCGTCGTAGTAAGCTGCTGCTTTTTCGTCTTCCATAACTTGACACTGTTTCTCACAATTCGTTCTACTCGTTTTGTGTTTTCCTCTTTTATTCTAATTTGTTCATTTCTCTCTACCGGATAGGTTTAAAAGCCAAACAAGTACGAATTTGGAAAGACACATCGAAGGAAAATAAATGAAAGCACTGAACTGAATGATGACCTTGCAATATAGAGACTCAAGTTTCATGTATATAGCTTTGAATGAATTTACCGAGTTGAGTGAGTGTTTGTGATATATGAAGGAAACTGATCAGTGGTTGGATGCAGAATGGCAAGCCAACCAGCTGGGAACAATGCAACAACATCGATGGTTCAGATCAAAAAACAAGTAAAATCTCAAAATCCGGGCAAAACTGACAGATCAACGATTCCTGTCGGAAGATTGGCAATGTTATTGAGGAGAGCGAGTCTGTTCTTCCTCACTTTTTCATCTTCCTGCAACCCATAAAATTCAACTTTACTCTACGATAAGCATTCTGAATGCTTGAGGATAGAGTGAACAACAATTCAACTTACCACCATGACGAACACATGGTTAAAGAAATCCTCGAGTGGTTCCACCAATTGCATGGATATCTCAGTGAACTCCTCAATTTCTATGCCTGAAATTTGGAAGCGAGTGAGAATTTTTTTCTTTCTGTTTTTTGATTGAGAGAATGCAAAAGAGAAGAAAGTGGAATTACTGGAGTGAATTTGATCTTTGATAGAGGTGTAAGTGCTCCACAATGATCTCTCTTCGGAAGTCTCAAATGTACCCTCATCCACCTGATTTCATCAATTAATTTTAGAAGTTGCAAGATTGCACAGATGCTCTTTGATCAGACAGAAACTTCAAGTACCTCAACTCCAACACCAAAGTCTTTCCCACGGACAATGCGTGTGGGACGAGAATATGCTTCCACTATCTTTGGAAATATCTCACCTTTGCTTAGCTTTTCCATCTGCAAGGCATCAGCAAAAGCACCAGAGATATTAGTTTCTATTGAGCAACATTCCAAACCAGAAGATAATGAGTTTATTTCAGGTTTAGCGAACCGACATATCCAGAGGAACCAATTGCTATAAGTATCAATCCCGTATTAGGTCCCAAGAAACCATAGTGCATTTATGCTAGCGTAAGAAACCACAGAAATTAGGTCCTAAGACAATTCCGAATTGCTGACAAAAGATGTTGGAACCACCTTCCTTACAATACCAATGTCCAAGGCAGCTCATACTGGTGGTTTAGTCTGGTTTCTAGTCTCGAATACTAGATTACATATCCAACCATTTAAAATTGAGAAATGTTCTTTTAAACTAAGCATAACCCAATGCCATAAGATCTGACTTGTAAAAGAATGACGCCCACTTTATTCCCAACTATTAGTTAACCTCATATCTAGTTGCTAATGGATCATATCACACGTCACTTACTTTGTATGCAGTCCGTGCTGCCAGACAAGGATCGTTTCCACGCTCTGCTAGGACAGACCTAACTACTTCAGGGCTTACTCCGCTGTCAACCTGCAAAGGGATAGAATGTTGTTTCAAGACCTGAATCCTAAGGTCCTTCAGTTTAAAAAGCCGGAGAATTGTGTCTAACAAAATTGGAAAGCAATAAAAGGATGCACGAACCAGTAGCTGTTCCAGTCTTCGAGTAACAAATTGATACACCTAGAAACAATAGAACAAATACTTCAGATGATGGTTTTACATCCTGTAACTGGGAAAAGAAGATTTGACGCCACCCAATAGTAGACTTGATTCTCACATCTTCTAGAGTGTTTGCCTCAACTTTAATCGGCTGTACAGTGGCTGCAAGTTCTAAAGCATGTTTGAAGTTAATACTTTTATTCTTCTCGACCAAAATCTGAACCTGTGGCATGCAATGTATTACTCAGCTTCCATAACCTCATGCAACCATAAAATGACATGTTAATAATTGCTTTATCTTGAGATCATTTATAGACTTACTAAGCCATATGATATTCTTCTAAGGCCAAATGGGTCATTTGCTGAATTTGGTTGGCAACCAGCAGCAAATAGACCAACAAGGCTATCCAATCTATAGTCATAGAAACAAGCATGAATATTAGCATATAGAATCCGAAATCCAACAAAATATCATATCAGAAGCATATGAATTTTAATTCCACGCCCATCCAGCAACAAGGTTTTGAGTTAACAAGAAGAACCGTTTGGCATGGAAAGAAATAGGAGAGACACCAAAACTTAAGGCTTTCAAGTTACCTGTCAGCTATTGCTAAAACCATTCCTGCATCTGTTTTTGGGATAACATCACCAGAAGATCTAGGAAGTACAATTTCCAGCAAAGCATCTGCAATCTGCATCCCAGGGGAAACAATTGTCATATAACAACAGAGCAAATGATAATAGATATATACCATAGCAGGCTAGTAGCTTAAGTCTTTGAAGCAAAGAAGCTGTCATCAGTGCAAGCTACGCTCATAAACATACACAGACACACTAGAAACAATAAATCCACTACCTGCTCTGAGTAGCCATCTTTGAGAGCATAATGACGAGCCATTATTCCTGACAGTGAAGTAAATTCTGTAACTACAGCAGTTGCAAGGTCTGAAAGAGCAAGTGAGGCAGCATCCTCCACAACTGGAAGCAAATGTTCATCAAGTTTGAGGGACAAACAAAGATTAAAAACCATCTTTTTTACACGGTTCATCTTATCCAGCATCGTCCCCAGTTTTTCCTATTAAATCACATAGACAGATGAAAAGCTTGTGTTGTATGTGCTACTGAAGTCAATACTATATGGACTGCATTTGTTACTGAACCACTGGAACCACAGTGACACTGCAGTGAGAAAATAAAAGTAGGGCCATATGTAATAATTATACTGATTGTATCCATCTTTGTCTAAGATATGTACCCGAAGGAAAACCTTACATGGAAAAGAATTCCCTGTAGCTGATCTCGGAACTCAGAAAACCTTTTCCTTGTGTCGACCTCATAGAAGAATTTTGCATCTTCGTAGCGTGCTCTGCAAAAGTAAAACATGACCTTTCGGTGCTTTAATATGGACCATTATCAAGACTTGAGAGCATATAAGTAGGGTCGTATAAACAGCTAAAAGATAGAGAGGTGCCAAGAAGGATCAACTCTATCTACTAATTGACTCAAGATTTTAGCCACTTATATAACACATCTCAACCTGAGAACAGCTTCATTTCCTTTCTTCACCACATCCTCATTTATTGCACCATTGGCAACCTAAATAAGCCACACTCTGACTCATTAGCTATTAAAAACTTGCTTTCTGACATTGAAAATGAGGGGAAAAAAAGAGAAACATGCAACAGAATACAATGCAAGGTAGAGTGTGGTACAGCAATAAAGTAAGGCAATAGCTTTCCACTCTCATCAGTAATGGAAAAATACTTCTGGTGCTTCTGCATAACCTATAGATTTACAGCATAGTAAGGCCATGAATTAGAAAAGCGTACTCCCTGACAACTTGTAAGAAAGTAAACAAATATTATGAGCAGGTTAGACGACATAAAATCCCATCCTAATTTCTGAAGAGCTTACAATAGTCAATAGCTCCTCTGGAAGTTCTAAGAATGATTCCTTGAACTTTCCAATTATGGGCACAGGAGCCTCAACGAGATTTGCAACCTGGAGAACACCATGATGAAATAATTAACTTCTTGGTATCATGAGGTAAAGAAAGCCTCTCAGAGCCATTGGTAAAGCATATTACTGAAACCCATAAATTACCTCTTTCAGTAAGTTATGCTGGACAACAAGGCGCCCATTAACACTTTTCGCTAGTATGTTTGACTTCTCAAGTATGATTTTCTTCCTTTCCTGTGAATTATGGTAACCAATGCATTGACTACATATATCCATAACTAGAAATCAAAATGAAAGAATTGACGTCCTGCTGAAATTCAAAAAAATGAAGGAAAAATGGATAGAGAAGAATATATGAAGGGCATGCCTCAATCTCAATATTAATTCCAGAATTCCTCATAGTATCTTCATATGATTCTGCTGTGTGTACCTGTAAGGATTTAAAAGACCATAAAGCACACATCTCAGTATGCCAACAGACGACAATATAGGGTTCATGCTTACTAATAGTGTTGCTGAAGCAGTATTGCGAAGTCCAAAAGATACATTTCCACTGCATGTTGAAGATGAAACAAATAGTTACCTTATCTACAAATTTTGCATATCAACATAATACTGATATCCCTCACAAATGCAAGAGGAAAATTTATGCCAACCAAAGCCACAGAAAGCATGGAAAAGCAAGAGTAGCCAAGTAAACGTACCTTGTGATGCCAGCAAAGGAGAATGGCACAACCAGATCCCCGTGTAAGGCCAGAAGCCAGCGAACTGGCCTGCTAAACATAACCTGCTTATGACAGCACAAAGTCAAAAGCAATAATTAAACTTCTTGTTTTACTATGAAATCTAGGCAATACGAAGGAAAATATGACTGTATATATATAAGTTACACACTGAAGAGTTCCAGCGCATGGACTTTGGGAATGATATTTTAGCCAGTACACCAGGTAAATCTTCTGACAAAACCTGTAATAGACAAGATCCCAAACGGAAAACAATTCTTAGCATCCAGGAAAAACTCAGAATCCAATATTGTAAAGTAGAGGACTTAGAACGCTAAAAATACAAGGCACCCTATACAAAAAGCAAGAAGAAAGATATGAACATCAACAATTTGCTAACCTAATGGATATCCTATATCTTTCATGAATTTCCAGTCATGAAAAAAGATGAATATAATAGTCCCTTAACATAACAAAATGAGTCAAGAAGATAAACCTCCAAAGCAAGTCGAGCTGGCTCCGTAACTCGTGCATGAACATATTCTGTCTTTCCTGAAAACATACAAAGAAGGATATAAATGAAAAGAGCTTCGGAAAAATGTAAAAACACAGCCTAGTAAACAAAGAACAAGGAAGCAGTCAAAAGTTGGGTAACAAAAAAAACCTGCTAACAAAATTTGATTTTATAGATGTACCTACCAGAAACTTTTCTGTATAATTTTTCCAATGGCACGCCATATCTACGGCTGAAACCATCTGCAGCCTGGCAGGGAACAACAACGAGATAGATTATATCTACAAAGTTTTACACACTCAATGCACGCAAGAAAAAAAAAACATAGTACAAAACGTATGGGGCGATGAGGAAATGAACTAGATGCTTTTTGCCAAAATACCACTACTGTGTACCAAACTCCTTTCAAGTTTCAACAGATATATATATATATATATATATATATAATATTCTAGTGGTCATAACTGAAGACCAAAGAACCAACAGAAAACAAAAAAATACCTTTGTAGGATTTCCTTGATCATCAAACGCTTTAGAAGCTGGGGGTCCTCGAACTTCAACCTCTTCTCTCAGCTGCTTAGATGACATAGCATCAACTAAAACCTGAAAAAGGGGGCTTCACTTAAAACTGCTTTAAAGTTTGAACAGATAAAGAATAGATTACAAAAAGCTTCAAAATTTCCATGGTTCAACTCAATAACCCAAAGCCTTCAGAGAGATCAATCTAACTTTTACATTCTCACATAAAAAGCTAGTTTTAAATAAGCCTCAAAAGCCAAAAAATATATATAAGCGAACAACAACGCTAAAGAACGAACAAAAAGATTTGGTGTCAACCAAACCTTTCTCTGTAAGATTAAGTTTAGCTTTAATAGAGTTGATATCAACTTAAAATAATATGTACAAGTGAAAAGATCTTATTAATTACCACTAGTCTGCGAGGTGTGCCAAACGCTTTCACAGGGCCATGCTGCAATCTTTGGTTCTCTAGTAATTCTAGCACCAAGACCCTGAGCTGCAATATTAACAAGGGCAGTTACTTGATGTCCCTTCTACCAGAAGAACATGAACAAAAGGACAAATAATCTAGGGAGTTTGGGAAGTTTAAATGATGCAGCATAAGCGAGCAGCCCACAAGTGTCCATGCATAAGTGATAGAGATAGAAATTCTAGGTTTCTCCACATGAAGTGAAAGTTTACTTGTTCGCTAGCATTGATAACATCCTGAGGTGGCATCTCTTCAGTCCCTATCTCAATAATAAACGATCTTGGCTCTTCAGAAACCTGAGACAGTTGGACACCACATAAACAACACAAAAGGAAACCATATCTTATATGACATCTTTAGTAATGTTTTCATAAATCAAAACAGCTAGCTTTCTAGTCGTAAATATACCATCTAAACAAGTAATGCTGAATATATTTGCAACACCGTAATAATCCGCAAACTAATATCTCAAGACTCATCAAAAGAAGAAATATAGCAACAAAGCCCTGACTATAACTTCTCAAATTAGATAACAATCTAACCTTTTCAGCAACTTTTTCTAAAGCAGCTTTGTGAAGAACGGGAGGATCTGGTTCAGAGACAACACCAAGAGGATGTCCAAGAGACTCACGTGTCTTTAACCACAGTTGGGCACATTGGCGAGCCAAGCTATCAAATCAAAGAGGCAAAAAATTCACAAAATAATATATATATAAAGTATTATTATTCTTTTACAAGCAAATGCTTATTTGAAAGCATTTCCTCTTTGGTTAATCAAGCTTGTTAGGTTGCTCAATAAAACACTCCGAAAACTGGAGCACATCTTACCTGCGCATTCGACCGAAATAACGAGCACGTTCAGTAACGCCAACAAAACCTCTCGCGTCTAAGATGTTAAATGCGTGAGACGTCTTCAGAAGCTGGTCATACCTAGCATGCCACCGAGCAATTTGTTAAATTCAAGAGGCAGTGGTTATTTATGGAGAAGAAAATGGAAGACCAGAAGCATTTGATAAACATACGCAGGGATGGGAAGGCCTAAAGCAAGCAAGGAACGTGCTTCTTCATCAAAATAATCGAAATGCTTTTGAAGACGATCCACACTAGCATGCTCCAAATAATAAGCGCTCATTTCCTTCCTGCAAAACTCACCCATATATCGGTCTCAAAAGTCGACTAACAGAGAATAACTTATAGTACGTACATGAAAAATCCAATAGAAGTATATCAGTCTTTTACTCATTTTCGAAGAAAAGCTCCCCATAGGTGATTCCGTCCGCATATAAGATCTTTTTGAAATGGTCAACTTCCTGTCAATTAGATTGAAAGGCTAACTTAACCCAAACACATAGGACCAGAAAGGAAAAATGTGTAGTTTAACAAAACGATCATTCTTAATCAAAAAAGAGAGTACAAGACTGACCTGAAGTAACATGATGATGCGCTCAAGCCCATAAGTTATTTCAACAGATACAGGAGACAATGGAAGACTTCCAGCCTAGAAAACAGCAAAATGCAGAATTAACACTGAAGCAGAATATAAACTACAGAATAAAACCCAGTAATGCAAAAAGTTCTCTACAGCTCATTCTAGAAATTATTTACGTAAGTTAGAAATTACCTGCTGAAAGTAAGTAAATTGTGTGATTTCCATACCATCCATCCAAATTTCCCAGCCCAACCCCCAAGCACCAAGCACCTGTAAGTCATGAAAATGGAAAACCAGTACTGCCACGCTAAGAATATAGTGAGAAACTTAAAATGACGGAAACCCCATAAAATTTCGTTGCACAAATTACCGGGCTCTCCCAGTTGTCTTCTACAAACCGTATATCGTGTGCAGTCACGTCTATACCTATGAAGGCCATAAAAGAAACAGTAAAGGGAGAGAATTTTGTCGGAAGCAGCCATATGCTCCTCAAAGAAAACCTTCACATAATCAAATCTTGAGTAAAATCAATACTGTTTCCACAAAATCACCAACGGAAAGCATTTGGAGAATGATTCAGTCTATCGTGCATATACAAGGACCCAGCCTGGTTGCACTTGAGTGTTTAACATCAGACAAGTAAGTGGAGACAAAAGAGAAGGCATTTTCCGAGTTAAGAATCAGTACCTAGAGCAGAAAGACTGTTGATAAAGAGTTGTTGAGAGTTTCCAGGGTCAGGCTTCAATATGACCTGAAATTGAGTGTGTCTTTGAAGCCTATTGGGGTTCTCTCCATAGCGAGAGTCATCGGGACGTATGCTTGGCTCCACATAGGCAACATTCCAAGGTTCCGGACCAAGAACCCTTAAAAAGGTGCAAGGATTCATAGTGCCTGCTCCAACCTCGGTGTTACTCGGTTGCATAACAGCGCATCCCACGGAAGCCCAATATTCCTAAAATTTTCAGCATATTGAAAAGAAAAAAACAGACAATCAAAGAAATTTGAAGGAGGGAATGAGGAATAGAAGGTGATGAAACCGTACCTGGAGGCGCTGAATCGCCTGTTGGAATGTAGGAACAGACACAGACATGCGGGCTTCATCATCGCCGAGCTTACGATAGGAATGCTGATGAACATCGGCAGAGGAAACAGCGGCAGTACCGTGAAATCGGCGACGGGAGAGAAAAAGAGGCTGAGAAAAAGAGCGAGGGAAGAGGAAGAATCGAGGAGATACAGCGTGGGGTCGAAGGAAAGAGACGATGAGAGGAAGAGGAAGAGAAAGAGAGTGAATGGCCATGAGTGACCAAAGTCAAATAGTGTCGTAGCTGTGCCTGTGTAGTGGATTGGGTTTTTGGGAGGACGAAGACGATAGAGTTTATGTGTTAATCCGGTTCGAGGTTATTAATTTTGGTCGTTTTGGATAATTTTCAGTTAGGTTTCTTGATTCTTATATTTCCTATTCCAATCGTATAGTATCAGTCTATTACAACAAAATATGCCTTCACGGCTGCACCGAATCATACAGCTTCCAAGGAGAAGGTGGGTACAAGTAAAGCCCTTTTTTTGTCTTCAACCTTCCATGCAAGCCGGACCAGAACTTTATAGGTCCCATTCAAAATATAAAAAATAATAATATATGAAAAAATAAAAATACATAAAATTCATGTTGGAAAAAAAATCACTATCATAAAGAAATACTAAGTTAATAACTATGTTTCCGAAAACTATTTGTCTTTTGCATATATCTCTGCAAATTCATTTCTCATCGTTGCATAATCGAGATTTCTAAACATGTTTTTTTTATCAATAACATAGTTAATCCATTTAGCATTTTGTGATATAATCGATCGTAAATAAACCTATATCAGTTTCAACTTAGGAAACGATTTTCAGTTGAAGCTACTGAAACCAAAATAGTGAGCATTATCGTATATGCAACCCATACATTAGGATAACAATCTTTGTATCTCTTCAAAAAATCAAATAGTTTTACAATTTTCTTTAAATGCTTGGGCAAAATTTTTCTGAAAACTTTGACTTCGATAAAGAAACCATTCCCATTAATATTTGAAATTTCTTCATGTTTAAGAAAAGTTTCAAGTTTAGTACATGATGTCTTCAATCTATCATCGCTTGCTGAATTTAATTTTTCTGGACTGGAAAAAATGTAAAAATACCTTCATGCTCTTAAAATTGTTCTAAGTTCTAACTTTGTAGAGAAAGAAACCAAAGATTGATCCACGATTATGATGAAATAATTAATTATAAAACCGTCTCCAACCTTAGAATTGTGTTAGCTACATCACTTTTTGTGGCTTACTCTTCTTCAGAAACATATGTTTAATATCCATAGAAGAGCAACTTTTAAGGTTTCACATTTTGCATATTGAAAACCAATTTCTCTATATATATTTGGAAGAAAAAAATAGGCCTCTAAAATTTCAGGGGCCCATTCAAATGTTTTATCTCCATGGGCTCAGATCCAACACTATAATGCATCCAAATGGTATATTGGCAATGCCCTCCTAACCTTGGGCTACCCGCATTGCGAAGCAACTAGTACTTGATTGGGGCGGGCGGCGGTTTGGTTTCGTGCAAGGCCCTCGCAACAAGAAAAGGCAGTTGTCATTTGAAAGGAAATACCCTTTTTATCTTATTAGTTAAGCTTAAACTTATTAAAAACAAAAGTGCTAACGCATCTTTATAATATAATTTACAAAAACCTTTCACCTTTATCAATATAAAACATGCTTACTTACCGACAACAAGCACCTTTTTTCTCAAAGTCATGTTTCTCACTTGTTTCTTTAGAAAGATTGCGGCCTTAGCGAAACAACTTATCCTTTTCTACGAATCTTCCCCAAAATTCTGTTTATATTTCTTCCCGAGATACTTTATAAAATTTCAATTCTATCATTTGTTTGATAACTTAAACTAAGCTTCATTTTAGATAGGTTTTCAGTCTTAATCAAAATCGGTCAGGGGTGCCGGCGGAATGGTCAGTGGCTGCTTTGTGTCATCCGAGATTCTAATATCTTTTTATTTCTTTTTTCAAAGAAAAAAAAATGAAGGGGTCGATTTAGGCTCCTTCCCACACATCTAACTAGCTCGCTTGGTTCACTGGTTCCACCCAAAACTCTCATTTTTTAAAAATGAATCATAGTGCGCTTTAGGAGCCGAGCGAGAAACCCTTTTATTTTGTTTCAGTTTATTCACTATCTAAAACTTAGCCCTTGTTTTACTTTTCTTATTGGGCGGCATCATTCTTTTTTGAAGTTTATCCAAACCGGATTAGCAATTCTCAGATCAGACTAGGCCTCCTCCGCAGAGCTGGGCGCCGGGGACCTGGATGCGCTAGCAATTGGCGCATAGGGGGGTTAGGTTGCCTATGTTTCTTGGCCTAGTATCCTACACCTCGTGTTGATGATATCTGCATTCAACTGTGCCTTGGAAACAGGATTAAATCACGCCCATCCAATGTGCTTCTTTCACG
>JAKUCM010008000.1:0-21249 GCA_023374145.1 Lepidium sativum
TACTTCATAAAAAAGAAAAAGACTTACTGTCTTTAGGATCTGATGCTACACCGCTGCTCAATACCTTAGGGGATCCACTCTATTACATAAGTAAATTCCTAAGATTTATCTCATATTATGATATAAATAAACAGCTCTTGTTGTATCGGTCCAAAACCTTTCCAATTGATCTTTACGGTGCTTCCTCTATCAATTAAATCTTTTTTTATCCATAGAAAAGAAAGTATTTAGGCATATCTAGTCTTCACTTCATATTTCGATCTATGAAGTTTATTTATTTGCTACAGCTGATAAAAAATCGTTTTGGACGATGCTTATGTAGAAAGCCCTTTTTTTTGTGTTTCTAGTATTTAATTGACTAGCTGTTCGTTCTTTTTTCTATAGTGGAGATAGTCGCACGTAATGACAGATCACAGCCATATTATTAAAAGCTTGTGGTAAAAAGGGGTTTCGTTCTAATGCCCGAAAATAATATTCTAAAGCTTTGGTATGTTCCCCATTACTTGTGTGGATAAGGCCTATATTATAGAGTATATAACTTCGATCATAGGGGTCAATTTCTAGTCGCATAGCTTCATAATAATTCTGTAATGCTTCCGCATAATTTCCTTCAGATTGAGCCGACATCCGTTACGGTCGTCATTCGCTTTAACGAATTCTCCGTTTCAGAACCGTATGTGAGATTTTCATCTCATACGGCTCCTCCTTTAGGTGCATAATGAAAATAATATATGGAAAAATGTGATGTCATTATGAACTAAGTGGGGCTAATGTTTTTACAAGAAATCCCTAGCCAACCTTCTTGCAAAAGATCTTTTCTTACTACCAAGTGGGTTCATGCTAGATAAAAATAAAAAAGGAAACTCTAAAAATTTCTTTGTTCTCAACGCCCCTAAATTTCCAGGAATTAGTCACTTCAACAGTCTTCAATGGTTATACGGGTATCCAAAGTACGAACGAGATGGATGTTTATTGTTCCAACCATTTTAATTAGTCCCAATCCCAAAGAAGAAAGAAAGGGAATCATTTTGAAGAAAGTTTTCGTGTTGTTGATTTCTCGGCGTAGTGCTTCTTCCCCTATGCCTCCTATTCGTATATTGTATTAGTGTAGTAGGATTGATCTGTAATACGGGAACCATAGGTAAAAAACCTTTTGCTCAATACTAGAATTCACAATTGAAGCATCTAAGGCTGCATTAATCGTGGATACATGACAGAAGGGATTGCTTTTTTATATTATAAACTTCACCTTCAAAAGCGTAGATTTTTTTCAATACTCGTTTTTCTTTCTATTCCAAATCAGCGAGAAATAAAAAAAATAATGATAATCAAATCGCACCATCTCTGTAATAAGTAAATGCCTCTTTTTCTCCGGAAGTTGTCGGAATGACTCGTAATAAGATATCGGCTACAATTGTAAAGGTTTTATCAATAAAATTTCCATTTATACGCGATCTTGGCATAGGTAGTAATCCATTGTATAACTCTTTTTATTTCCTTTACCTTTTCTTTTGTGAGAAAATTTTCTCACAAACAAAGGAATTGTATAGTACGAACTAACATAAAAGCGGATTCATAAAAAAAAAACCTTCTATCTACTTCCAAATTTTCCGGTCAAAAAAGGTATCTATTAACCATAATCTAAAAAACGATGAATAACTCGCTATTCACCCAGGTACTCAGTCATAATCCTGATGTCGGAGAGATGGCCGAGTGGTTGAAGGCGTAACATTGGAACTGTTATGTAGACTTTTGTTTACCGAGGGTTCGAATCCCTCTCTTTCCGTACTTTCAACTAATTCACCAATCTTACGTGATTGACCACAATGTATCAAATCAAATAAAAAAGAATCGATATAAAATCTACCTTGTTTTGATTTTGAAATAGATTCTCTATTCCTAATTTCTTTGATATCGAAAATAGCAAACAAGGGATCCAAATCTCTCTACCAATCTCTGATACATGAATAGGAAAAAGATTCCCCAACAAAATCCTTTACCTCGTGCCCTTTTTATTTTTAATCAAAAAAGAGGGCAAAGGGGAGTTGGCCGAACTCTTGTTTTTAGTTATTTTTTTTTACTTAAGTTAGGTTTATTAAGTCTGTCGAGAGTAATATTCTACGACAAGCAATTCATTTATTTTCAAACCGACGCATTTCCTATCTATTATTTGATTGACTAACCCTTCATATTGGAATGTGTGAAGAGTAAGATGATTTGGCAATTCCTCAGGGGCAGACGAATCAAGAAGATTTTGAACCAAAGTTCTAGAGTTTTGTCGTCCTTCACTGTAATAATATCTCGGGGTTTGCAGCGATAACTTGGTATATCAACTATACGACCATTAACTAAAATATGTCCATGGTTAACTAATTGGCGTGCTTGAGGAATAGTCAAAGCCATACCCAATCGAAAAAGGATGTTATCCAAACGCATTTCAAGTAATTGTAGTAAAACTTGACCTGTTGACCCCTTGGCTTTTCCGGCGATACGAAACATATTTAAGTAATTGTCGTTCTGTAAGACCATAATGAAAACGCAATTTTTGTTTTTCTTCTAAACGAATACGATATTGAGATTTTTTTTCCGGAGCGTGATTGGTTTCTAAGATCGCTTCCTGCCTTAGGCCTTTTACTAGTTAGTCCCGGTAAAGCCCCCAGACGGCGTATTTTTTTAAAACGAGGCCCTCGGTAACGTGACATAAAGACTCCTTTTTTCTCCAAGCAAACAATAGAAAAACACAATCAAAGTAAGAAAGAAAAAAGAAGAAGATGGGAAACTGTTTAGTAATGGAGAAGAAAGTGATAAAGATTATGAGAAATGATGGGAAGGTACTTAAATATAGAGAACCCATTAATGTTCATCAAATCCTTACTCAATTCTCTGGTCACACTCTTTCTCACAACAACACTCATCTTCTCCCTGATGCTAAGCTTCTCTCTGGCCGTCTCTATAATCTCTTGCCTACAACAATGAACAAGAAGAAGATTAAAAAAGTGACTTTTGCGGATCCTGAAGTTGAAGGTGATGAGAGATTACTAAGAGAAGACGATGAGTACACATGTAAAAGCAACAACAATAGCAACAATGAGAGTGCAAGTGTTGTGAGAATGAAGATCGTTGTACATAAGCAAGATTTGGAGAAGCTGCTTCAAGGAGGGTCAGTCCAGGATATGATGTATCAAACACTTGAGAAGCAGCAACTTTTGGTTACTGATGATAGTGATGATCTTGAATGTAATAGAGTTTGGAAACCTCTGTTAGATACCATACCTGAATCTGAAAGTCTCAGAAGAATATAACAGATAGTGAGATAGATCATAGTCATAGATATAAGTAATGATATATATATATGTACACAAAAACAGTCTTGAACTTGCTGTTTTTGTTTTTGTTGTATATAAGCTTTGAAGTTATGTTACAGACAAATACTCGGAAACCAGGCTTAGAGCAAGTGCAATGGTGAGAGTCTCTAACCATTTTTTTAAAATTTTATTTTATTTTTTTTACTTTTTTTTTATAAGTTTAAACAAAGGAGTGGTGAACCCGGATTGGCTCATTTATTTATTTTTTTAAAAAAAAAAAAAAAATTTAAGAAAGCGTTTAAAGGTTCTCTTAGTTTCTTCTTCCCTATCTGTTCAAATTTTTTCATCAGTTAAATCAAGTTGGTTTAGTTCATGGTCAACAAGAATAGTAACGTGTCACTGTTTTAATTGAGACATCCACTAAGCAAAGGATTCTCATTTTTGAATTGAAACCAATAACTTGGACCAGTTAACCCTTAAGCAAAGTCTTGATTTTTAATCTGAAAATTTTTCCAATTATGAGATTTCAGTGATGTTTTAAAGGGTTAATTTGTATTTTGGATAATGAAGCGTTAAACTAACAATCTTTGTAGTGGACCGTTTCTGATGAAGATTTCGAGCGGTGTACCGATCGGTTTGATTCGGTTTAGGATTTGCTAGACTGCGTCGTGGGAGAAAGATATTCACTTCTTCCATTACTGGGAGAGAGAAATCCGAAAGCTTCGATTTTGAACCATATAAACTATCTCCCATGGCGGAAAATCGAATTTACTAGAGAAGAAGAAGAAGAACAAGCCGTGTTGTGTAACTAGACGATGGCGTGTGTATCGACATGCTTAATCCTCTCCCCTAGATTAACTCAACTGGGTTATTCATCAACAAAGCCTTTGATTTGCCTCAGATCTCCTGTTGATCGTTACTGTTTCCCTGGAGTCCCCCTGAAGAAGACGAATCCCAGCATACGCCATGGAACTTCGGTGGTGAGAGCTGCGAGTATAGATAAGTTTAGTAACGCAATCAAACCAGGGGGATTGGTGGAGAGCGATAAGTTACCGACTGATGTTAGGAAACGAGCGATGAAAGCTGTGGACGAGTGTGGCCAGAGAGTTACTGTTGGTGACGTGGCTAGCAGAGCTGGCTTGAAGGTTACTGAAGCTCAGAAAGCACTTCAAGCTCTCGCGGCTGATACTGATGGGTTTCTAGAGGTATTTATTGATTCAAATTGATACATAAATTTGAATTGGCTGCAATGAGAACAGTAAATTGAACTTGAGCAACTCAATTGGGAAGATTTGAGCAGATTCTGATAGAAAGTTTTCATCTTTATGTTATTCAATGTTGCGTTTAGTCGTGTGCAAGTGCTAAATTCAATGAAATATTTCTTCATTTAGGTCTCGGATGAAGGTGATGTGCTTTATGTTTTCCCAAGGGACTTTCGATCTAAGTTAGCTGCCAAGTCCGTTAGGATACAGATTGAACCATTTCTTGAAAAGGCAAAGGTAGTGTCTTTTGGTTATGATGTTAGCGTTTTTCTTTTTAACGGTGAATCGATTTGAACTCAAATGTTTAGAGCTCTATTGTGTGCATGGCAGGGTGTTGTAGATTATTTGACTCGTGTTTCCTTTGGCACGGCGCTTATAGCTTCTATTGTTATTGTGTACACAGCAATTATAGTCCTACTCTCAAGCAGAAGGTATTAAGTTGTCTTGTCATCACGACATACCATCATTCTGGTCAATGGTCTTGGTTTGATTTTCTGCTCTAACCTTTTCATTTTGTTGTTAATAGCGAGGACGATAATCGTCAAAGAAGACGTGGGGCGCGGATTTGATTCTGGATTCAATTTCTATATCAACCCTATCGATATATTTTGGTAATCTAAATTTATTGTTTAAAAGAGCTTCTACTCTTGGAATAGAGAATATCAGTAGTTGATATAATGGAACCTCCTAGTCATTTTTCTAGTGTTTTTTATGTAAGGTACTGGGATCCCAATTATTACAATAGGCGACGAGCTCGAGAAGATGAAGGAAAGGGAATGAATTTTATTGAATCTGTAAGTTGAGATCAACTTGAGCTATGCCTCATTGCTTTTTTTTGAGTGAGAATGGCTTGATTTAAATAGTGGTTGATCCTTAGGTTTTCTCGTTTGTTTTTGGAGATGGAGACCCGAATCAAGGAATTGAAGAAGAGAGATGGCAGATGGTAATGTGCAGGACATGAATTTACTTATATTTTTCTTCATGTTCTGGATCCTATTGAGGTTACTAATCTGCAGACATCTTCGGTGATGCTTTTTTTTATATATATATTAATGAGAACATTGTGTTACATATCTAATGGATAAGAAAACTTTTAGATCTTTTTAAAAAGGTTTATAAATATGGAAAGGTATGCACTCATATATAACGAGGTTTTAGTAATTTACTCACTTGTGATACATATTTACAGATTGGGCAGTATATAACTTCTAGAGGAGGTGTTGTTGCAGCTGACGAACTTGCTCCTTACCTTGATGTGCCATCTTCCAAGAGTGATACGGTACATTTTGCTTATGGGTTCTGGCCAGGGGAGCTAACGAAGCAATGCTAGCTGTCTTTGTGCTGTTCCCTTTGCACTCCTTTACTTCTCGCACTAGTTGTATTACTAAATAATAGTTTCAGCTTCTCATGTTATCTATTTTATGTTCACAGAGCGATGAATCCTACATTCTACCTGTTCTTCTTCGGTTTGATGGTCAACCTGAGTTGGATGAAGAGGTAGTCAAATCCTCTTCCTGATTGCTGGAACTGTGATGCCCAAATATGCATGATCTGTAGTGTTTTTCTTTGGTCATTTTTATTAACAATTATTTCCTGTTGCTTAGGGAAATATTTTCTATCACTTTCCGTCCCTGCAACGTACAGCTTCTGGATCTAGTAGACGAAAGGAATACGTGGGAAAATGGTTTGACTGGGTTGCAGATATGGACAAGTTCTTCAAGGAGAAAAAATGGCAATTTAGGTTATTGTCCTTGTTTGCTCCTGGAATTTAATATTTACAAATTTGAGAAAGTTTTATTGCTCTTGTGGTTTAGTACCTGACAATGGAGTCTCGTTTGTCCACAGCAAAACAAATTCATCTGAGAGAGCAATGGTCATTGGCCTAGGTGCGGTTAATCTCTTTGGTGTTGTTGTTCTAAACGCCATGCTAAAGTAAGGCCTATACTCTACCTATACCCTAGTGTATGTATTTAAACTTTGAAAGCAACCTTGTTTTTCTCTTTCTTATCAGGGAGATGGCTGTCACGCCAAGTGGATTTCTTACATTTGTTAAGAATATATATCCACTACTTCAGGTATCATTTAGTTCTGTTGATATGGCGAACTACTTTTATCTAATTGTTTCCTGATTCTGGTATTGTTTTAATCATGACTGTATGGTTTATTTTAGCTCAATAGCTGACACAAACGAGTTCTTATTTGAAATTTATGTTTGTAATTCAGAAAACCAGTCTTTGTTTGAAAATATAGTAGATCTATCATGGTGTCCTTGGTTGACTGTACAAACGACTATGCAGGTATATGCAGGTTCCTTCTTTGCCATCCCTTTGATTCGATGGTTTTCAATCAAGAGAACGAACAATCAGATAGATAACAGAAACACAGCTCGACTTCAATTTGCACGAGCACTTGAATCTCCAGATATTGCACTACGGCGTAAGGTAGGCACATGAGTAGTAGATAAATTGAGGAAGAATATATATTTGGTCACTGTTATAAACAGCAAATATCTGTTGATTACATCACTATGGAACTCCCAAACAAGCTCTATTTTAATAAGAGTAGAGAGCTTCTCCCACATTAAGGGTTAGGTTCTGGTTCTTGTATGATGCTGCATGTGTAAGATCTCTGTGTGATTACCCACTTGCGATTGCCTTATGTGACAGTTGAGATGGTTGCTAATGTTGTGCTCTCTAGCACAAGCCAAAATAAAGCACATTTCTTGGATTATTACTTGGGAACTGGGGAATAACACCTTTAAATGACACATTGCAGCTACTGAGTGCAAGGGATATGGCTCAAAATACAGTCATAGGGAAGGAGCGGATCGTGTACAGTACAGAAAAAGATATGATGGAACAAGACTATGAGGCAGAAAAATGGGACAAAAGGTTCAAAGAGGTGGAAAAATTGGATTGAAAAGTAAAATCTGGTAAGTGAATAAAACAATTTCACAATATCTTTCTGCAACTAGTAATAATGGTTTTATATGAATCATGCACATCTTTTAATCTCAATCTCAAAATCTGCAATTGGTTTTAGGGACTTGTGACCTTGTGCTGTTATGCTAAGTAACATCGCAGCTCACACATCATCCGCAACACAGAACGATCTCAACAACTTAAAGAGATTCATTCATGGACGCTCAAGTTTCAGCGGATGACACAAGCCGTGGTACATAGTACAATTTAGACATTCTTCCTCTCTTCGAGAGAAGAAAATAATTGGTTTATGTCTCTAAAGTTCCAGAAGTAATACACCATTTTGTGCTGCTCCTTAACACAACCATACATACAAGCTTGGTCTTGTTTATATCACTGAGGAGATCTAAGTACTGCCTGTTCCTGAGAGTTACCACCAATGTACAGTAATTTGTTGTATATACAAAAAAATCCATTTGCTTGCTCATGAGAATGTCCAATGTTGCATATTTTGTATGTATTATGAATTTGGGTTTACGAGGAGAGAAAATCACCCATCCTATAGTCTGCAACTTTTCGTGACATAACTGATTTGAAACGAACTAGTGGGGCCAAATTGGAAAATGTTATAAACTGTGAGGGAATTCAGAAATATATGACGTGGATGGCAGACGAAGCGTGGTATTCACAAGACCAATCTTTCTTTCTTTCGCCTCCATCGTCTGTTATTTTTCGACCAAGTAAAGAAAAATTCTCAGAAAAAGGAAGAAACTTTCGTGAAAACTTGAGTTTTTCTGTCTTTTTCCATGGCGAAAGCACTCTAAAAAGTCGTTTTTAATTGAAAGAGATAGAGAGATTCTGAAGGAATTACGAAATCATGTCGAGATCTTTGGTGAAGCGCCTTGCTCCGTATTTGGCTGGTCGTATTAGAGAAAATCATCGGATGCTTAATATTTCTTCTGTTTCAGCTCTCAAAGAAGATTCTTCTTCTCTCGAAGCTGTTCATCTCAGCGATAATTGTATCAGGGTATGGAATCTGTTATTATGAATTGATCCCTCGGAAATTCCGATTCCTAAGTTCTTATGAAATTGGTGTCTGTTGGAATTTGCTCGAGTTTTGATGAGTTTTTCATTGAAGTACTACAGTTTTAACAGTTATACGGTTTGTTTTGAACATCCTTAGTTCATGATTCTGCACAAATGGAAACGATGAAAAGCTTTCAGTTCTTTTTCTAATTTCTTAAACAACTAAGAATTTCATATCAAACATCGATATCTTTCCAAAGATGTTGTACATTTTTCATGTTGGATACGTGATCATGGGATGTGTGAACATGAAATTAAACCTTTACCATGTAAAGTTGTGTCCTTTGCAAGATATCATTTGTTTAAACTTTTTGAATCCTTCAAATTAGCTATTTGGATTGTTGTAAGCAGAAGTTGATTGTTGTTCTCCTTATCTTGACCTTTATGTGGTGTTATTAATTTGGCAGAGAATGAAAGAGTTACAATCTGGTGAACCGGAGAAGAAACTACTTCGCTTGGGTGTAGAAACGGGAGGGTGTTCTGGCTTCCAGTATGTGTTTGAGCTTGATAGTAAAACCAATTCTGATGATAGGTACTTATGGTCCACCTCAAGTCTTATTCCTGCTATTACATATTGTTTCTTTCAAGCTAGAAGAATCACGTAAATGGCGTTATTTTGTCTTAATTATAGCTTCTCTTAATAACATTACAGAGTTTTCGAGAAGGATGGTGTGAAATTGGTTGTAGATAATGTTTCATATGACTTTGTGAAAGGTGCCACAGTGGATTATGTGGAGGAACTTATCCGTGCTGCTTTCGTGGTAAAGCCCTCTCTTTTCTTTTCATCTTTTCAGGACTTATAATCTGTTTTGACACTATCTTTTCATCATTGCTTAGATGTTCTGTGGAATCATTTTGTATGTTTTGCCTGAGTTGATTGGAGTCTAAGAGTCGTAACTATCCTTCATTACATGTCTTCCTTGTGTCCTGTGTTTTTGAAATGGCAACAAGATGTTAGCTTGAAACTGCATGATTTGTCCATCCATATCGATAGAAAGTTTTGAGTAAATATGTTTTTGATTTTCATTTGACTTCTAATGCTTGCACTGGTATTCAGGTGGCTGAAAATCCGGCAGCAGTGGGTGGATGCAGTTGCAAAAGCTCCTTCATGGTGAAACAGTGAATCGTTGAATCACTCTTCTTTACATGAATTAGAAAACAAATTTGATCTGTTGTTATTATATTTATTTGTATTAATGTCACAAGTTTTGCTCATTATCAAGAGGCATAACTAGGCAAAGATACAAAAGTCTGTAGGCTTTTAGCTGATCAAATGATTTGTTCATCCTATTTTTAAACATGAAAGATTTACACAAATTGAATCTTGTATATTCTCTTAATTTACAGCACAGTTGGTCTCTAACTCCCCTTGATCATAGACCTCAAATCACGAGTCCAGCTGATGAAAGTGAGTCCTTGTGAGTACTTAAAAGAGATGAGCGATCCAATTCCTTTAGCTTTCCCCTCTCCAACAAGAACACTCGCTGCGCCATCATCAGTGTCTCCAGTCTATGTGCAATCACAATTACCTGTAAATGCAAACATCAGAGCCATCTAACCAGGAAATTTCAGAACATTCTCAGTGATTATTCAAAGATTGTTTAAAATGGAAGAACCAGATGTGTACTGTTACCGTATGGTCTTGCATCACACGTTCAAGAGCTTCTCTGACTAACAACTCCGACATAGTATCCAATGCTGATGTTGCTTCATCCAATATGAGCACGGATGAGTTCTGATAGAGCGCTCTTGCGATAGCTAGTCTGCACATTTGACAATGATAACAAGACGCTAAGCATCCTGAAGAGAATATACGAAACTGGGATTTAATCACTATTCCAGACCCCACCTTTGTTTCTGGCCTCCACTTAAGCTTGAACCCCTGGGACCAATTTCTGTGTTGTATCCTTCTGGTAGGTGTCTGATAAATTCGTCAGCATTTGCAGTTTTTGCAGTAATCTCAACTCTCTTCATGTCAATTTCTGTTGTTATATCTCTGTACCCAATGTTTTCAGCAATTGTTCCTGAAAACAGAGTCTAGTATTGGTTGAAATAGTTAAGAAACTATGATTAACCATTATAAAAATCTTGGGATAGATCATGAAAGGAGTGATTTTTGAGGTCTGGAACTCACTGTATCTTGTGAAACCAAACCAACATTCTTCCTCAAACTTTCCAGTTTGATATCCTTGATGTCATTTTTGTCAATGAAGATAGAACCTATTCAAGGGGGACAAAAAAAAAAAAAGCAGACACAAAAATGTGTTTAGATGACAAGTCGTTTCGTTCTAAACATTGTGATCAGTTAGAGACAAGTCAAGAAGTAGATTTTCTGACCAGATGAAGGTTCGTAGAGGCGGAGAAGCAGTTTGATCAGTGTAGTCTTTCCTCCTCCAGATGGCCCAGCAAGAGCTATAGTTTCTCCGGCTTTGATATGAAGATTAAGCCTATCTAAAACAGGAACCATATCTTCACCATATTTAAATGAAATATCGCATAATTCAACTTCGCCAGCAACCTTTTCTAATTGAATGGCGTCAGGTCTCTCAATCACCTAATTTTCAATACAGGACCAAAAGAACTTTGCATTCAGGTTTTGAGATAGAACGAAACAATGGGAGTATACACTGAAGAGAAGATCAGAGCAAAGATAGGGTTTTTGAAGTACCTTAGATTCCAAAGAGGTCAAATCAAAGAGACGTTCTATAGCTGGCTCTCCTTGTTTTAATTCATTATAAGCTTTTCCCAGATCCTATATGATTCTTAAGATTCAAAATCCCAATAAGACAGCTCCTCAAGGTAGATGCAATTCATAAAGGCGTAACATGGAATGCCACACTGACAAATCTGTATTTACCTGGACAGGGTCGATCAAGAAAGCTAGTGATGCCACAAAGGACACAATTGCACTAGAGCTTAAAGAAGAGCCCGCAAGTATCACTGCTCCAACACAGAATATTGACAATGATCCAAGATATGTAACTTGAACAATCTGAGGGATAAGTGACTTCATTTTCTTCTTCTTAAAACGTTCAGCTAGGTCTGCACGAGCAAACCTCTGAAACCTCACACTCTCAGAGATCTCTGCGTTATTAGCTTTCACAAACAAAATTGCAGGAAGGACCTTAACATGAAATTCTCTGCTTTAGTAACTTTCCCATTTATCAAGAAGACAAATAGCAATTGAAGATATTCAAGTGGTGATAATCGAAAAGAATAATTGAACAATCAGGAAAACAAGTTTATACCTCATTCAAGTAGGTAGAAAGTTGAGCTGATGCAATCTGTGCCTTTCTAGATATCTTGCGAAGCCGGTCACCAAGATATGCTATAAGAAGCGCAACAGATGGGATCACCTAGAACAGAACCCAGTACAACATGAAACTTCAAATGCTTGAAATAATGAGAAAAGTCTAAAGCAAAAGAAACAGAAACAAAGACAAATTTCTTAACTCACCATTGCAGAGACTAGTGTCAAGGCAGGACTTGCAACAATCATATGTGCCGTCATTACAGATATCTGGATGGCACTGGGCACAACTGTCTGCCATTTAAATGTAGTGTAGAGCTTATCAGCAGCCAAAATCTATCCAATAAATTGGAAAAGAAAGAACTTTCTCTGTTCAAAGTGATGATATTTCATTATTACTCACGTTGAGAAGGGCATAGATAGTGTCAGCAACTTCAGACGCTTCAGCAGTGATCCTATAAGCAATATCTCCTGAAGAGATACCATTCCCACCTTCAAAGAACTGTAATTCTCTCTCTAAAACTCTCCGATACGCAAAAACACGAATTTTGTAAACAGTTTTCAAAGCAGCTTCCCAAAGAAACGCTTGTTGGAGATAGTAAGCGACAACCTTACTAAGAACCAGAGCAGCCAACACAAAGCATTCGCCTTTGAGCTTCATCAGGCCCGCAGCGTTGGCGTTTAAGTTGGATGTGAAGGAGCCGAGCCTGGGAACAATTTGAGAAAGCGAGACAACAGAGGCACAGCTACAAAGCCAGCCTAAAAGGATGGTTCTAGATTCTGATTGTAGATACGGTTTAACATTTTCGAGAGGTTTTAGTGAATTGACGGTTTTATTAGCCCGGTGACGGAGAACGGAGGGTTTACCGGAGCTCAGACGTCTTGGCGACGGTTGGAGTAGAGGTGTCAGTAAAAGAGATGACATCCGCCGGAGAGATAGCGGCGGAGACGGAATGAGAAGACACGGCTTCGTCGTTACGCGGAGGAGAAATGCCATTTCTCCTTACAAATAGATTCGAACCAAATCGAATCAACTTTATATCTGATTTGGTTACAATTTTCCTTAACCGAACCTATACCGGAAATTAAAGCGCGATTTAGACCACCTTCATCCATAAATCTATTATTTTTTGAATCTCTCAATAATCAAAAATTTAATATTTTGATATAATATATTTTTCTAATTAAATTTTACTTATAGAAAAAGAAATGAACCAGAAAACTACATAAATTAAGAATTATTAGAGGGTTTAAAACTGAAGCCCATTAAAACGTTTGGGCCGTTTCGGAGTATCCAAGTCCATTTTGATTGATGTACAAGATCAAGTGTTAATACTTGATGAACAAGAAACCAATCCACCACTTTTTAATTAGCAATACGTTCATAAGATCTCTTCAGTTGATGAACTTATATATTCCTTGATTGACTTGTACAAAAAAAATCTGTTTTTGAGATTATCTAAGTTGGACTGAAACAGTTTTAGTTACCACCAAAGCCACGAGGACCAGGCTTGCTTGATGATGACTCCACAAATTTCTTCCTTGATTCTGCCTTTCTCTTCCTCCTTGCAGTTCCAGGTGGAGCCTAAGATAGATTTACAAGACTCCATTAAAATCTGTCACATGTTAAAGGTGAAGAAGCAGAAGAAGTACAAGAAACCTTTTGTTGTTCTTTCAGTGCGTCCTCGAGACCGCTTAATGCAGGAATTGATCCTCCTCCTTCCATTACTCCCATCAAGTTCTTCATTTTCACTCTCATTTGGAAAATTTGTGCTACAAGTGCGCTTACCTAAATCAACATCAACAAAAGAGAAAACAACGGTATTGAGAATCATGTTCTGATCTGAAATTTTGCAGAAACCAAACTTAAGATCCGAGTGATTAGTACCTGCTGTTCTGTCTTTCCTGAATCTTTAGCAATTCTTTTTCTCCTCTCTGGAGATTCTGCTAGTAACTCTGGTGACTCCCTTTCCTCTGTTAAACAGATTTAAACCAAGAATAAGACAACCAAATCGAGTAGAAGATCCATATTTTGAAATGCTTTTATTTGTTTAAAGAAATGGAAGAAAGGAACAGAGAAAAACCTGGTGTCATCACTTCGATCATTGCTTCCATGACTGCAAGATTCTTTTCCGCATCTCGGATTTGTGATGGACTCACTTTCCCCATCCCAGGGATCATTCCAAGAACTCGTGTCATCGAACCCATTTTTGCAACAGCACGAGTCTGCTTTAGGAAATCATTGAAGTCGAATTTCGCACTCATTATCTTCTTCTGTAGATCTTCAGCATCTTCTTGACGCATCTGTAAAGGCAGAAGAAAAAGACTTCAATAATGTGAGAGAGAGAAGTTTAATTGTGGTTGGTTTTACTGAAATCTTACTACTTCTTGTGCCTTCTCTACAAATGAGAGCACATCTCCCATTCCTAGTATTCTTCCAGCCATTCGATCTGGATAGAAGGGTTCAAGATCTTCCATTCTCTCTCCACGTCCTACCAATTTAATCGGCTTTCCAGATACCTAGTGACACCCAGTTAAGAGTAAATATCAATGTTAAGCTCAAATTAAGTAATCTTATTCGATATAAGAACACAAACCTCTTTGACACTCAAAGCAGCACCACCTCTTGAATCACCATCTAGCTTTGTCAAAATGGCTCCTGTGATTCCTATCTCTACATTGAATGTCGTCACCAATGCTGTGGATTTTAAAGAAGCTCGTATAAGTATAAAGCCAATACAAGTAAGGTCCAGTTTAAGGACTTTTCAGATCTTCTCGGAATAATTAGATAGAAAATGAGTACCTGCAGCTTCTTGTCCCGTCATGGCATCGACAACTAGCAACACTTCTGTGGGATTCAGAAATTTCTTCACGTCTTTTAATTCATCCATCATACCTTTATCTATCTGTCACAAAAGGGCAACTCATGACCAAAGGTGCAACAGATTTGTGATACAGTGACTCTCAAAGAGGAAAGATTACCTGAAGCCTCCCTGCAGTATCCATTATAACTACGTCCACATTATTCTTTTTAGCTTCTTTCAGACCTTGCTTAGCTATATCTGCTGGTTTTACGTCAGTCCCTGCTGTATAAACTGGCACACTGACCTGACACAGAGAACAGTAGGAAGAGTTTGTTAACGGAATAAAATAACATCAAATGTTCACACATAGCCACATAGGTTCTCTTAAACAGGATCTACGAGTACACATGATGATTCAAAGTCCAAATTTCAATACCTGTTCACCTAAAATGACAAGTTGATCGATGGCAGCAGGTCGGTACACATCTCCAGCAATAAGCATGCAAGATTTTCCCTGTCAAATATGACTAATTAGTTTATCATAAATCTCAATGTAATTTTACAGAGAATTACGACAATCCCATCAAAAGTTCCACCTTATTGTTAATCAGCGTACCTGCTTCTTTAGATAATAAGCGAGTTTAGCGCAAACTGTAGTCTTTCCAACTCCTTGGAGCCCAGCCAACAATATCACCGTAGGCCCCGATTTAGCAAACTGTAGCTCAGATACTTCTCCACCCATCAATTTCACTAGTTCATCGTGTACAATCTGCAATATAGTCAAAAGGCCCAAGCTAAATACTATTGAAACTAAAATGATCATCACAGAGTGAATGAACTATCCAAACCATTATGCAAATGGAGAAAATAGGGAAGGAGATGAAAAAGAAAAAGAAGTTAAGAATCGTTTCATTGCTAATCACCTTGACTAACTGCTGATCTGGTTTGACTCCTCGAATGACACCCATTCCAACGGCTTGGTCACTAACAGATTGAACAAACCTTCTAACAACTGGGAGACTCACCTGTTAGCAAACACACGAAGCAGCTAAATTACTTTTACACCGCATTCTTTACAAGAACTCCAATGAAACAGAACAACACCACTCACATCTGCTTCCAAGAGAGCTCTTCTGATATCCCGCATTGGCTCAGCAATATTATCCTTTGTCAAGACCTCTGCAAGTATTAGAAAAACCTAACTAGCTTAAAACCGTGCTTATCCTTTCTGCATTTGCATATGGGAATATTACACCATCCTTAACTAAAATGATCATTCATTCAAAAATCACCAAAACTATTTCTCCCTATTCCTCGTTCCAAGAGATTTCTTGTTTTTGCATAGATGAAGAAAACGCCTATTTTCACTCATCTTCTCCCTAACTCTCATGATTTAAGATACATGAAGCAAAGCTAACAACTTTGATAATTATAAGAGATTCCTAATGTGAGTTTTAAGGCAGAAAAAATTACATGAAACTGAAAAAAATCGAACCTTCGCCTTTGAGTTTGCTCCAAGCAGCCTCGAGTCCACCAGTCAACTGGCCAAACATTTCTGCTCTCACTTGGCTCCTTCTGTATCTTTCATGACCAACTGTCTTCGATTTCACCCAACTCCAAATTTCTCGCTACTCAACACAGATATTACAAAGAACACTCAATAACCAGAAACGTAACCAAGTTTCTATAAACAAAAAGAGAAAAATTGAAGCCAAACCGTGGAGGGATTTCTAAAGGAGAGAGAAGCTGAATTGCTGGTACCAGTGAATGCAGAACGAAATATAGCCTTACTTCTCCTATCTCCCGACCAATTCTGAGAGCACGGAGCTCTACTAACAGTGAAATGGCTGGAAAATTGAAGAGCCTCCATTAGTAGTGATCAAAGCTCAAAACGTTTCTGGACTCCGCAATCTTCTTCCTTGTACGTTTATCTTCTTGTTGTACAAAAAAACACCAACTTTTGGATTGTTCCATTTTATCCAACTCGATGACGTGGCCGAGCAACAGCCGTCCGATGTTTTCTTCTCAAAAACGCAGCTTATTGATTGTTTTAAACCACCGGCGAGGCGAAGAGGAGGCGCGTCTGTTGAAACACGAGCCGCCGATGCAGAGTTTCCATCTCTATCCCTCTATACTTTCAGGTTCTTCTCCGTATACTTAATCTCTCCTCTCTAATGGTGATACTCGAATTTTTAATTTTTGTAAACGTTGAAGAGCTTTTCATGAACTAAAGGCAGGATTTTTAGGTTTCTTAAACATTGAGATGAGCTTGTTTAGAAAGATCTGCAGGTTTATATCGTATAGGATCATGAACATATCGCAGTCATAATCAATAAAATTCCATGTTTTGAACAAAGAAAATCACCATACATTTTTCATGCTTCCAATTCCTCATGAACAGTAATGAACAAAAGCAGACACCAAACCCCCAAAAATAGCCTTTAATGGAAACATATCTATAAGAACATAAGATATGTGACCCAGAAAAGAAAACAAAAGAGAAAACCAGAGATTTAACAATTATATTGATTTGTGGACTTCTTGGTGCTGGTGATCTTACTAGATTCATTAACGAAAGAAGACCAGAGAGAGACTTTATCTTCATTCTTCTTGTAATCATCAAACCAAGTATTCATGATCCCTACACGTTGCCTTGGTGTGCTGAGTGATCTCATCTTTTCCTTTGCAGACTCTGTCATACTCATGTAAGGTTGGAAACCATTGGAGCTTTGAAACCAACTCTGCTCCAAACGGCTGAATGATCTCCTTGGGAAAGAAAATGGAGAGTCTTGTCCATCACTACAGTCTTGTCTCTGCAAAGTTCTAAGCTTTACTTTTGTTGGAACAAGCATTTCACTTGGAATGAGAAATGAGTTTATAGATTTTGTAGATTTGGGTTCACCCCAATGTTCTAATCGACAGCTTCTCATCCCCATATCCTTAGTGTATAGTGATTCTAGAAGCATACGTGGACTTCTTCTCTCCTGCAAAACAACTCCTTGAGACCTCAAATCGAAACTAACCAGTTATACAAACTGAGTGAGAAACTTACCTGATGAGAGCGAGAGTATTTCAACATACGTTCACGTTTGATCACACCATCTTCCTTCCTCAACCATATGGCTTTGATATCTTCCTTTGTGAGGGCACTACTGTCCCAACCATTGCACTCGAACTTTGAGTTACACATCGAATGTTTGGATACCTTAAGTTCTTCTTTGATCTCAGATTTGGCCTTGGACTCTTTGTTCCTTAAGATGAGATTTGATGTTGAAGTTTTGTTGGCACGTGAAGAGTTCAATAAAACAGAAACCTTTCGTCTAACAGCTCTGCCACGAACAAGTGCTTGAAGCCTTACAAGTGCCTTCAACGCCCTCAACGCTTTCCTGGCCTGTTTTGTAATCAATCACAAGATCAATCACTGCAAGATCAAAGAGAGACTAAGATTCTATTTTTGATCTCCAAGTAAGGAGTGTCTAACCAGATAAGCTCTGAAGACACTCTGAATCTTAATAGCAGCCAAATTCAGATGGCGTGACCTGACAAAATGATGAGATTTGAAGGCGTTTCCCGCCATCCGAACAACCTCAGCAGCTGCATTAGCGGCTGCAACCGCTGCCTCCGCTGCTGCAGCTGTAGCAACGGCTACGTTCATGGCATGTTTTCTCTGATCCAGTGTTGCTTCATTCAAAGTCTTTGACTCTTGTCCACAAGTTGCAATCTGTTGCCTCAGCTTCAACCTTCTAAACACCCATCTCCATCTCTTTGGCTTCTACCAACAAGAAGAATCAAATTAGACTCAGAAACATAAAACAATTTGTGTCTCAAGAGAAAGGAACTAAAACCTTCTCTGCTTTTGCTTTCGCCTCGCAAATGAAAAGTCTTTTCATCCAACCAAAATATGACCTCCTCTTCCCCATTAGATTGAGTTATCTGTAAACAAATGATAAAGCCTCTCATTAAGTTGATCAAGCAGACAGAAAAAATTTCTAAAGAATCAAAATGGTTACAACTGCATAACCCATTTTATCACATCAAACAGAACAATCATTGATGTAACAAGACTTTCTCTGCAGAATTCTCCTTTACCTATTGAAACAAAGCAACTCATCTAGTAGATCAAATGAGAAATCAGATTTGTGGAAGAGAGAAAATGTACCAACTGTGAAGAGATGATCTCAAGTGATGTCTAAATATAGGATCTCTCTTTCCTTTTACTAACTGTCACTTTCAGTTGACCAATCACTTAAGATTGGTTCACCTTAATTTCTTTTTTCATTTTTAATCCTTAATATAATATAAACTTATACATTCAAAGATACATAATTTCTATTTCATTTCATCTTTCTTTGTTGCCACTTTTGGCTTGTGATAAAAGAACATGTGGTTTGTTAACGTAATCTAATATCTAAGCTTACAAAATGTATGAAAGTATATTTTAAAAGTAGATCAAATAGCTATTTAATGCAAGTATTATATCGCATGAAACTTATATACATTGGACCCCGTAAATTATTATGGCTTTGAGATAGAAGAATTATGACGATAATGAGTGATAGTACCGTTTAATCATTAATAGAGAATAACAATAAAAAAACATCATTAATATATAAAATTTAAAATCTCTTAAAACATTATTTCATATGGTTATATAACACTTATATTAATAAAACGAAGGAGGAAATAAACATAACCACCAACAGCAAAGAAACATATACGGAGTCCCAAGAAAGAAGCTGAAAGAAACAAAGTTTAGTTATCGACATTGGCCTTGTTCTTTTGGCAATCATTAACACCAGCGACTAAATCATGTTTTTTTGATAGTTGCTGGTTTAGTGACTGGACTGCGTTTATTAGACGCTAGGAAATTCAACGACTAATCGCTCAAATCAGTCGTTGAACTACCAACTGCCCAAAGAACAACATAGTGACTAAATTTTATTTTTCACTAATAACTTTTAAAATATAAAATAGTATATAAAATATATATATAATAAATTTCTAAAAAATTATATTTTTCTACTAATATTTAAAAAAATAAATAAAAATAAAATATTTTACAAAAGTAAAATAAAAATTTGAAATTTATAATAATCATGTTAACATTTTATAACTACCTATAAATTTGTATAAATATCCAAATATAATTTACATATATATATAAACTAATAAATAAATAAAATTATAAAGGTAAAAAACATAAACTAAGAAATCAAAATCAATATATATATATATATATTTGCTTATTTACATTAAAAATTTAATATATAATATAATTTTTTGTTGTTAATTTTTTATTTTATTCTATTCTTTATATTTTGTTTTATATTTTTATATTTTAAATATTTAATATATAATATAATTTTGTGTTGTATATTTTTTCTACTTTTCTAATTTAAAAATATTAGTAACATAAATAATTGTATATATATATATAAATTATATACTAATAGATAATAAATTATTATACTGCATATACGAATGTATAATATTAATAAACTTTTATATAAATAAAATATTAGGTATAACAAAAATGTTAAATAGTATATTTTTATATTACAAAAATTAAAATATAATATTTTACATTATTTTAAATTTTAATTCATATTTTATTTTTTTGCTAAGTTTTATTATTACAATATTTAAAAATTATTATTTAAGTTTTTTATTTGGATATACAGTTACATATTAATTTTTATTATAAATTATATAAAATTAAAATTTAAAAAATATTATTAAATAATTGTTAATCAATTGTATAAAAAAACAACATAACGACCAGTCGCTGGTCGCTAGCGACTGCAAAAAAAATATTACAGTAACTGCTAAAAAAATATAAAATTGAAATAGTAATTGATTACTGTCGCTGTCACCAATAACCATGAAAATAATAAAACTATTAGATAAACTAATTATGATAAAACCCTGAACAACTACGGTCTCAAATCGAAAGAATTAAGTTTCCATACAACAAACACGACAAAGAAAACAAAACTCCTGTAACATCACAAATATAGTTTTTTCTTCAAATAAAGAACCAATTTAATATTAAAAAAGGTAAATATGTACAATTATTGAATTATTTTAGGAAGATTGCACTTGTCATAAAAATACATTGTAATTAGTTTTCAAGAAGACTCTATATTAATAGCTTTCTGTGCGTATGTTTAGGACTTTTTTGCCCATATCTTTATCATCTCTCTCATGCTTTCTCATGTCACTTTCTCTTTTTTTTTCTAATCTCTTTTTTTTATATATATAAAGAAACACAAAAACAAAATGTTGAAAATTTAGATTTAAATCCCTAATGATTTTAGATCTGAATCCATAGTTTTGACAAACATATAGACTGATTAAGAATTCCGACAATTGATTCATTGTTTTGTGGGTTTGAGTGAATTTTAGGAAAACGAGAATGTGAGTTTCATCGACGGGTGTGATTTCATCATTATTTATTAGAGATTCTAACTCTTGGTGATTTTTATTTTGTAACTTCCTTACAATTTTGTAAATTATCAACAAAAATCATAGCTATGGTTGAATATTAGCTTTAAACACACACGAAAAAGAGGAAGATGATTTGATTGATAACAATTATTTTGACTGATAACTACTATTAAC
>JAKUCM010008001.1:0-31937 GCA_023374145.1 Lepidium sativum
TTTCTAATCAAGTTCTCGTTGACTGGTAGTTAAGTTTGAAACTTGACCAGACAAGTGAGATTTAGAACCAGTCACGTTATTGTCTATTTAAATTGGCAATTTTCCTTGTTAACTGATGTTATTCTCTGTTTTTCTTAGTAAAATGATCATCCAGTTGAAATGATGTTTAACACATTTTTCATTCTCAATATCTAGAGTTGCCTAATATACTTTTTGTATGTCTTTATGTTTTTTGGTTTACATGTTTGCCTCCAATCCTTCAGCTGGGAGTTCTAATATGCAAAATTTTGTTACATGTACAGTGATGATTTGCTTCTAGAAGAAGATAGCGTGGATGAGAGTTCTCTTCTTAATGCATTCGGCAGAGGTATGCAACTCAGTTCAACAGATGTCTCTAGTTTTTCCAGAAGGCTCAACAGTAATGCCTCGACCTCATCCTCAATCCGGCGACCCAAAGGTAACTTAGCAGACTTTTTAAGGAAAGCTGACCCTTTGTTGAATGTAGTCCGAGATACTAGGCCAATGACTTTGGTGATAATTAGATCTTACATCTTCCATGCATGTTAACTTATCACGAGAAACTATGTGGTACCTTGTGAATGGGGAACTATGTTAAATTTGGACCAGAGATTTCCTACTAGAATCAGCATAAGTGTGAACCGTTACACGAGACTGATTTTTGGTGGATCTTTTCTGAAGCAATTATGACCGAGTAAAAACCATTCTCTAACCTTGTTGATAGGCAGCAGAATGTCTTAGACATGATTTATTTTTACGCCTCTTTAACTTCTTCTGATAGGGAACTTTGAACTTCTTCTGAGACCCTTTTATAGTTATGTTTTGTTTATCCGTTGATATAACTTTGAATCTATATCAGGAGATATGCTCCCAATCAAGGATTTTCACAAGTAGAGATTGGCAGCCCTCCAAGTAACGATCCTCATGCCAGATTTGGCCAACATATGCCAGGATTACAATTTATGCACGTCTCCCAGAACTCTCCTAGTCGCTTAGGACAACAACCTCCTCAACGGTTCAATCATGGGGAGACCAAATGCTGGAAGAAGTATGGATCGGAACCACATCAATGCTCAGCTTCCCCCTTCCAACACAAATTCTGGGGGTCAACAACGCTCACCCAGAAGTAATAGCTCATATACCAATGGTGCCCCTTGGGGTACTTTCTTCCTCTCATTTGAACTTTCTCTAGAACATTATTCTTCTAGCTAACGTCCTCCGGTTGGCCTTAAAAAGGCAAATTTTAAATTGTCTATATCAACTTGTAGGACGTAGGACTAACAATCATGTTCCCAATGTTCCATCAACGTCCCATGGAAGGATGGATTACGGAAGTATTGCTTAGCTTCCGCGCAGTGGTATCACTTCATTTATTTTGTTCTTTCCCTTGGTGTGCAATCTTCTTGTTAGAAGTGTGGGAACAAAGTTGTACTGAGACAAAGAAAAAGCAAAACCTAGTTCATGGCTTGTGGGCTTCTAACGTGCTTATTCATTGTGCTTTTTGCACAAATAAACCGAAAAAAAAAAAAAAGTATGTTATTATCGATATATTGTTATCTTTTTGGTAAATGTCTCTCGGAACTGCTTATTTATATTCTCTAATGAATGTATCTTTTAGGAAACTTTTGAAAGTCAATTACTCATTATTCTTGGAAAGTGATCTTTAGTCTCCAAATTTTTTTTTGTTGTTTATTGACACCATAGTGATCCCGTGCTCAAATATAATGAGGCCTAAAGCAACCTTTACAAACTAAGCTAATGAAAATGAGTTTGAGTTAATGAAAAAATCCTGAAAATAATAATAAATGTCTCATAACATATATAATAGTGTTAATGAAAATGAGTTTGTAGCCTTATTTCATTATAAACTAAGCTTAAAATATTAAATGTGCAGAAAAAAATACACATATATGGCTTAATAAAAAATGTGACTTTGTCAAATTTGTGCCCTTAAGCAATTGCCTTTTTTTTTAAAGTAAATATTATAATTTACACTGGAATTAAGGAGAAACCCTAGCGATGTCCGGGCGATTAGGAGGCGAGTCCGAGCACTGAAGAGAAGGCTCCCCTAGGCGATAAACCTCGAAGGCGATAGCTACGTATCCTTACGATACGATCTATCGACAGAGAGGGGAGGGACAGAATCATTAGTTTTTGGATCGAGAGAGCGATTTTAGGTAGTCGGGAAATTAGAGGAGAAAGATCTGCATCCGGAGATCCAGAGAAGAGTCGGGCTCTTCCAGTTTCTACCACAATAATTTTTCGATCGATGCAAAGTGGAGAGATGACGGAGAACGGGAGGTTGGCGTCTCGGATTGAGTAAGAGGTAATCTCTCATTTCTTTTTCGCGTATGATAAACACTGAGTCAAATGGTAGTCCTTTCTTAGATCGTAGAGCAATCTACGATAACCTTGAAATTAGATTCAATGTGGTAATCGGCCGATCAAAACAGAGGGAATGTAAACCAGAGATGTGATAACATTAACTTCACATCTCTCGGTTTCATAAGGATTCCGTTTTACGATCCCCTGAAAAAGAACCTGAACCGGGCAACACTATGGTATCTTTATCATATAAATTGCTATAAATGGAGCTATTGTCCCCTCCGGTGCGAAATTTATCCAATTCGAGTTAGGTCGAAGTCGAGAAAGCCAGCTTTGTCGCTATACATGAATCGAAAACAAAGCTGTAAGGAGGTTGGTGCATTCTCACAACTCAAAGAATGCAACTTAAGAATTACTTAGACATTAACCTAGGATTTGGGATCAAATCTAGGAAGGTTCTGTCTTTTTTACATTCAGTCCTAAGCAGGAAGTTCCCGATAGCTGAAAAACAATTTGGTATTAATAATCCTAATATTGAAATTAGGTGAAGAGATTTACTGGAAACGACACTCCTATTTGCGCATAAGTCTAACTCATAGACAAAGATGCAACAGTAGTCAATCATACAACCTGAAAGTCCAAGATATTATCCCTCTGATATTTTTGCTTATGGTCTTAATTTTGACAATATGGAACAGTACTAGAACTTTGGGCTCAACACTTTACAATTCTGCCTGAGCAAGGATTCAATATGGAGTCCGGCCAAAGACTCAGGGCAGCGGTACACAACTGGGTTCACTGCCATACAAAATGGTCATTAATCCTCCATTGAGCAGGTACAATGTAGCTGAAATAGATAGTTTCTTAATACAGTCTACTAGCCTAAAAATAGTTGGATATGGTTCGCATCTTATACGAGCAAATTTGTGGATTTTAGATAGTCAATCTAATTCTTGTGGTTCGGCCGAGTCACGAATTGATAAAAGACTATATCTTTTTATATCTGTTAAAAATGGGAAATAGATCATTCTCTAAAGATCTCGGAAAAATGTTTACATAGGAGAGGTTCACAAAGGCAGATATCTACTAATCATAGGTTAAGGAAACCAACTTAGTGTCATATTTCCTATAATTGTGAGATTACCTTCTCGGAATCTCAAAAATATTATGTGAATTTATGGGAATCCCGAATTGGGTTACTCCTAATTATGAGGCAAAATCTCCTTTCCTTGTATATCTGGTGTAAATATTTGCTAAGCAATCGAATATATTGGCTTATTTATAGAGTATCATTCTCCACAGAGCTCTACCATTCTCATCCTCCAAGTTCGAGAGTTTATATTTACTTTAATAATTGTTGTTGTTTGGTTTTTATGTGAGGAAATGGCTCAACTAAACCTCAACAAGAAATCGTTGGAACCGAAATCACCAATAAGACAGCTCAGGATATCCATTCCCAGATTTGACAACTCAGCCCTCCTAGCAAGATGTGCCAAGGTAATCATGGGAAGGTGCCTTAACCCACTGAAGCAAAACGTGGATACATTCATTTTCAGAATGATACAGTTTTGGAACCTCACAGGCAAAGTCTCGGGCCTTAATTTAGGAAACGAAAGATTTCAATTTTAATTCCAAGAGATTAGGGGATCTGGAAGGGGTTCTTAACAATGGATCAATAAATTTCGACGGTTGGATGGTGACATATGCACCTTGGAAGGCAACTCGCCGATGCAGATTATCCAAGTGTCATCAATCTTTGGATGCGCATTACGGGGATCCCGTTTGAATACCGCTTAGAAGAAGTCTATAGAATCGTGGTACAAGCTATTGGGACGGTGGTGACATTAGATGTTACAAAAGGGAAGTTTCTAATTGCTATTCCGTGCTCTAAACCTGATTGGCAGGATTTTGCTCACTCTGCCACCGCATGACACACGAGGCGAGTAGCTGCTACAAGGTTAAAAAGGATATTCTGGATACCAATATCAGTACCAGAGGTAAGCAGGATACTAACTAGCAGACCTAAGAGTTTCAAAGGAGCAACTCTAGAAGGCAAACAGAAATCGAGAATGCACTCTTCATCTTGTTCAGTCATGGAAGTTAAGAAAGTAATTGGTCTGAACAAATATGGACAGAAGAGGAGCATCTGCTCAATTGTTCCTCAGTGAGCTGCCGCCACTGAATGAGGGTAACATCAAAATTTGGGAATTCTAATTGTCACAGGTCAGGAACTTCCACATAGAAAACATCACCAGACCTTCCACGGTCATCGAAAAATGTGCGATGAACACTTTTCAGGGAGGACGAGAACTTGATACAAAATAATGAGATAACCCAATAGGAGGATATTTCAGACCTAGACAATGATTAAAAACGCATCCTCAAAGACAGAGGGAAACTCATATGGTTGCTGCAGGATCGCATGAAGTGACAGCTGCAGGATGTACTTTCGAAAAGCTGAACATGGAAACTGAGAATATCAAGGCAGACATCATGATGCAGGCGAGTGATGATGCTACGGTACTAGACATATAACTGGAAACACTGGCCATTCAAGCAGCGGTAAGTCAAGCACAAAACCTGCTAGAAGCTGAAATGGCTTGTATACATGAGGAGTTCGCGGCTAAGCTGCAAACATACCGTGAGGCCAGAGTCCCGAAGCCACCACAAGGGCCACGAAGACCCCCACTCTAAGTCATCAGCGCCACTCCGTGGAGTGAGCTCTAAGAAGTTGCTTGCGGTGAAGGAAATGTCCCCTTGTCAAGTCATAAAGGTCCACAAAAACGAGGAATAGCCGCAAACCAATCAAATTACTTCTTTTTAATTTTAATGAAAACAAAAATGTTAATAAAAAGATCACTCGAAAGAAAACAAGTTTTATACCATCAAATGAAAAAGCGGAGAAGGCTGAAGGCTTAAGCTTTGATTTATATTTTATGATTAAAACGTTATGTTGGAATTGCCAAGGTTTAGGCAACAAACTTACAATAAATTATCTAAGGGATTTATGGAAAAAATTAAAACCATATTTAATATTTTTGTGAGAAACCAAAAATAATTATCTATTTATGGAAAAAAATACAAGTCCATTTTGGCTACAATATGATTACAATAGTGGAAACCAACCAGATCCAATGGGTGGCTTAGGTCTCTTATACTCAGATCATTTAAGTGTTAATATCAATGTTAAGAATAAAATAATGATAGACATATCCTTAACCACAAATGACATGATCATGGACATCACATTTATCTATGGAGAACCCATACAACATAAACATGATTATATATGGGAAACACTTACTAGGAAATGTATCAAGCAAACTTCACCATGGTTAGTCATTGGGGATTTCAATGAGCTAACATGCAATCATGAAAAACAGGATGGTGCCCTACGCCCTGAAATCTCATTCTGCTCATTTAACCAGATGTTGCGCGATTGTGGACTCATAAAGTTCCCCGCACTAGGTAATACATGGTCATGGCGTGGTACAAGGAAAAATGGAATAATCCGATGTAAACTTGACAAGCTTATGGAAATGCAGAATGGCATAATACATTCCCGAAATGAGAAATAGAATATTTGGATATGATAGGATCTAACCATAGACCTATATTGGGTAGGTTTAATAATCAATCATATAAGAAACACCGACAATTTATCTTTGACAAAAGATGGATAGGAAAAACAGGGTTTCACAATGTTATTCATAATAGTTGGAAACGCCTGACACAGAATCAACAAATACCATTTATGGAAAAAGTTAGATTGTGTAGAAAAGAAATATCTCACTGGAGAAGCACCAATCTACAGTCACGGCGAAAAAATATAGAGCACTTAAAAGAATAGGTGGAAGGGTTACAAAACCTTCCAACCATCAACACTAAGGAACTTTCTATACTTAATTTAGAACTCAAAAGTGCCTACTTGCAGGAGGAAACATACTGGAACCAGATAAGTCGGAACAAATGGTTGCAGGAAGGGGAAGGTAATACCGCTTTTTTCCATGCTTAAACGAAACAATGACGAGGCACGCACCGGATTGTGGGACTAAGGACGATCAATGATACCTGGGTAACAAAAGAGGAGGATATAGTAGCCGAAGCTGTCAACCTATTTCTCAACCCTCTTGACAAGCAATGGTAACATAACTGCTTCTTTAGAGGATGTAGAACCCAAGATAACAGAGACGGAAAATCATATGTTGATGAGTACAGCCACAATAGAGGAAGTCTGTCAAACTCTATTTCGATGGACCCTGGGAAAACACCAGGACCGGATGGAATGACAGCCCTCTTTTATCAATACTCTTGGGAATTTATCAAGGAGGACCTAGTAAACCTAGTCAATACTTTCCCAGCGGCAAGGATACTTTGAAAAGGGTCTGAATAAGATAAATATATGCATAATTCCAAAGGTGCCCCGCCCCAACTAAGATGTCAGAATTTTGGCTTATTAGCATGTGTAACGTAGGATATAAGATCATATCCAAAGTTCTATGCCTACAATTTAAAAAAGTTTTGGTTAAATTAGTCTCTGAAACACAATCGGCGTTCATAGCTGGACGGCTGATTCGGATAATATTTGATTGCCCAAGAAATGTTTCACGCCTTGAGGACCAACAAGACGATAAGGTCACAGTTCTGGCAATAAAAACTGATATGAGTAAAGCCTATGATCGAGTAGAGTGGAATTTTTTTGCCTTATTTCTACAGAAATTTGGATTTTGTGAGGCCTGGATTAGTTGTATCATGCACTGCATCACTAGTTTTGAATATTCGGTTCTTATAAATGGGGTTCCCAGTGGGAAATTTATACCACATAGGGGGCTAAGACAAGGTGAACCTCTATCACCGTACCTTTTCATTCTCTGCACGGAAGTTCTATACAGAAATGACGAACAACAGAACAAAAAGGATTAGTTACGGGCATATCCATAGCCCGCGCCAGTCCTCCCCATTTCTCATCTCCTTTTTGCCGATGACAATTTTTTTTTTTTGTAAGGCAACGAAGGAGGAAGTTTCACAAATATTGAAGATCCTCACAAAATATGAGCAAATCTCTGGTCAACAATCAATTACGACAAATCATCGATACAATTTGGATATGGAATCCCCGATAGTAATAAATCAGTGATCACCAAACCTTAGGAATCTCACAATTGGGGGGGGGGGGGGGGGGGGGGGGGTGTGGTCATACTTAGGACTCCCAGAGAATATCGGGGAGAAAAAACAAAAGTTTTTGCGTTTGTTCACAATAAATTTCTCGATTGCATAAACGGGTTGGTCGTCTAAATTTTTATCCAAAGCGTGGAAAGAGGTGCTCATTAAGTCCGTTCTCACAAGTATTACCGACTTATGTAATGTCCTGCTACTGCTTATCTAAAGTGGTCATTCTCAAAACTCAATGCAGCAATAGCAGCATTTTGGTGGTCCAATTCAGAGAAGGCCAAAGGTATCCATTGGCTGAAATGGGAAAAATTATGTAAACTTAAATCCGAAGGCGGTTTGGGGGTTTCGCACACTAGAGGATTTTAACTCGGGCTCTTCTGGCCAAAAAACTAGGGAGACTACTAGATTTTTCCTCACTCTCTATTTGCAAGAGTAATGAGAGGGAAATACTATAAAGCATGCTGCCCAATAACTTCATCAATTATAGCAAATTCCTCTTACGGGTGGCGCAGTATAGTCTCGTCCCGATATTTGGTTTCGAAAGGTCTGATAAGAAGAATTGGATCTTATGGGGTATGGCAGGACCCCATAGATTCTGGACACTTTGCCGAGACCTGCTATAGATCTAGGCAATAATTTGTTTCCCGATCTAATGGTCAGTCAATTTATTGATCAACATTTGGGTATTTGGAAGGAAAATCTGGTGCGACAGTATGTTCTACACAAAGACGCCCAATTAATACTAGGAATCCCCATAAATCGCTGTCGTCGAATGGACTATTGGGGTTGGCACTTCACCAACTCAGGAAGATACTCTGTCCGATCAGGGTATCATATGGCATAATCCGTTATAGATATGGAAACTAGAGATCTTGGACCAAATTTTAATGCACTCTTTACCAAGATATGGGAGTTGGACTGCCCAAGGAAACTCAAACACTTTATCTAGCAAGCCCTAACTGGCTGTTTAGCTTTAAAGCAGAAATAGGAACGACGGGGCATCAAATACGAGACACACTGCTCAAGATGCGGAGCAGAGTAGGAATCGATAAACCACGCGCTTTTTTAGTGTCCCCCGGCTTTCCAGACTTGGGAAATTTTTGGCATTCCAATTGCAAGGGATATTTTTCCGGGACAATCGATATGGTACAATCTGGATCATTTATTCTGGCGGTCACCAAACACAGACACATTGGCCTCCTTCCCATGGATTCTTTGGAATATATGGAAAGTACAGAATGACCATTGCTTTTCCAATAAAAGTGCCCACCCTGATTTCATTAAGAATCAAGCGACATATGAATATAAAGAGTGCTCTTTAGCTCACAACGAACTACAGTACCCTCACCCGCTATTAACAACCCAGACGGTTGGCCCAAATTCATTGTTCGCTTATCCATCCACAGCTAATTCTTGTTTCCATGGTTACAAATGTTTCGTGGATACTTCCTGGAAATCTATGGACCTCACAACGGGTCTAGGTTGGTTATACTTTCCAGATTCAGTGGAGGGAGCTCGTATGGGGGCAAAAGGGATTCATCGAAGCTTATTTGCTCTTCACTCAAAGGTCGGAGCAGTCTTATGGGCTATGGAATCTCTATCAGCGATCCACATTACAGAGGTAGAATTGATGACGGATTGTGAGACCGTTTTGAAGATCTTTAATCGTCCGGAAGAGTGGCCAGCCTTTCTATCTTACCAGGAGACATTCTCAAGACTGCGTCTTTCGTTCACATCCTTATCCCTTTCCAGCATCCCTAGGGCTTTGAACCATATAGCGGATTCTTTTGCTCGAAAAAGTCAAAAGAGTCGCTCTTTAATTTAAAGTATGTACCTTTCGCTCTAGACCTTTTGATATTATCTAATGTCGTCGACAAAAAATAAGGCAATTGCCTTTTTTTATAAGGTAAGCACGACTACGGTATTGATTAACATATTAGTAACTCTTTAACTGTGAGATTTGCGACAAGCATGTTCAAATCAGATTTTGGTTCCAGTTTTTTTTTTATTTTGGTTTTTCAGTTTATAAACAATGGTATCTCAACAAAATACCTAACGGATATAATGTTCAAGAAATATGCTTATGCGGGTCTAGGAGCTAGACAACTTTTGTCTGTTCTAGTTTTGATATGATTGAAGGTATTCGGCAGATAATGTTGTTTAAGCAGCGGACTTATCAATAGTCTAAAATCTACTACCTAAAAACTTATTTTTAGGTAATTATAATAGGGTTAAAATCCATTATGCTAGAATTTTCTTTTTTGAAAACTCGTTTTTAATCTATCAACTATTATAGGGTTGAATCCATTATACTACAATCATTAATGGAATCATATTAACCACCAAAACTCTTCATTAGTTTGATACAGAAAAATAAATCCACTATGAATCATGTAAAATATAAAAGTTTTTGGATTGAAGACAAAGCCATTTAATCAAGACCTCTAATTTCCAAATAACATGTTTAATGCTAAATTTCTCTTCCCATACTTAGGCTCAGACCAATCAGATTCTCTATATGTTGATATATATAGCCTGAGTTTAAACTTTGATGAACAGAGGAAAGACAACACAAAGGCACAAATAAGAAGTTTGAATACATACTCAAAAGAAACGATCTTTGACCAGTTCCAAAGACAGAGCGTTGAATCTATTTTATTCCTACAACAGACATCAGAAAGCAAATGTTTTCACTGATTTTTGCAATATCGCGATTGTCCTTCTCCAACGTTGATGTCTGCAATTCCACACCCATAAACATGTAAAGAGCCTTCAATTCTTCTGAATATGATATGCTTCTTGTAACATTATATCCAACTACATTCCTTAATGCTTCAATCTTTGCCCATATCTGCTCCTCACTATACAACACTTTCATCTACACCCAAGAAACTCTTAATCTCAATAACAGCCAAACAAGAAAAAACCCTATTCATAGTGATTTTTAATCAAAAAATACAATGCATTATCACTATTAGCATGTTGACAAAGAAACAAGACAAGCTCATTGTACCACACGACATACTGCATAGAGTATTCTCCTTGAAAGACTTCATCTGTAGTGATGACATGCTTCTAAGTTTACTACCTTATACGAGCTCATGATTCACACTACAGAACAAGTGCAACATAAATGGCCCATAGCTAGTCATCACTATATACAAGAAGGTACAAACTTGTGACGAGCCCAAAGGTCACTCGGGAACAGAAGCACATTGTTAAGCAGAACGTAAACACGTAAGAAATAAGAACCCACATAAGAGAACAGTTCCAACACAAATAGCCTAGATCATCACTAAAATAAACACCATAACAAGTACATGGAAACTAGAATGAAGCATTAAAGCACCAAAAGTGATTCCACTTGGTTCACTGGTAAGAGAATTGTGGTGAATCACAAGATTAATGAACAATAACTTAACCTTATTTAGAGATTTTTTCATATCATTCCCTTTAGATGCTTCTGTTGTAATGGACTCAAGCTCTCCTGCAAAAGAAAGTTTAGTGATTCATAAGCTAATTTCAAGCAATTTACACATTATGAGAACGTGCAAACTGCAGTTATATCAATAACCACCTTCATGTCTAGCCGCAGATATTTGTTCCTCTTTGAGACCATTTTCAAAGATTCCTCTATCAACTGATTGATTAGTTTTATCCTCAAGATCTCTAATACTTTCTAAGAAGCTCTTTAAATCTGTTCTCATATCCTCATCTTCCTTACAAGCTATTGCAGTAGTCCCCTCTTCCTCATTCCGAAGAAATATCGGCTCACTCATCGCCACTCGTGCTATACATTGATCATAAATATGACCATAATCGATCTTATTGGGGAGGAATATCAATTTATGGCCACATGATTCACATCTTCCACCAAAAGCAGTATCAGGAAGCAGTTTTCTCATCAACTTTTCAGCAAAAACATAGCTCGCCAAGAAAAAACAACAAGGAAGAGACAATATCAAGGCGATTGTGGAGACAACAAGTGCCGGAACAACAAATGGTGCAGAAAACACAACAAAACTTCCTGCAGTTCCGACACTAAACCCTTTCCTCCAAATCCAACTCATCTTCTCATTCACTCTTGTACCTTCTTCCATTTCAATCATACGGCTTAAGTTAGTAACATTCACTGCATTGCAAATAATTACTTTAATTTGTAGCAACAAAACATGTATCCAAGTTTCTCAACAGAATCTGCTACATTTCAGGTAAAAGCTATTTTGATCACAATCATTAGACTTAAAGCTAAACCAGTGAAGATAGACTCATCAAAACATTTAACTAATGAAATCTAGAAGCATGCCAATTATAAATATTCAGAAAAAATGAAGATTCGAACCTGATTAGACGATCAAAACGAGCATAACCAAAGATGCCATAGGAAGAGAAGCATCAAAGAGTGAGCAAATCTTCTCTAAAGACAGAAAAAACAGAGTGACACGTCTTGAGTTTTGGACACCACAACAGAAAAATTCATTGATAATTGTGGGTTTTGTTCTCTAACGTGTTTGTTCTGTTCTCTATCCACTTCTCGTCACTTTCTCGAACTGTAATGACGCATTTAATGGTAGGTTCTGCAACTTTTTAGTAAATCCAAATTGAGGATAAGGACATATTGTTAAGTATATAACTTAGAAAATAAATATATAAATCTCTTACCGTCTCAACACTTTTACATTAATTGACTTTTGGTACAGGTTTATTGGAAGAGGCATTTAAAATCTTTATTAAGGCTTTGATTGTTACACGCGGGGCGTATTGATACGCGACTAGATTAGATAAAGTTGCAAGATAAAGTTACCAATCACTCTATAATAAGATTGCGGGGGATGAAATTTAATAACGTAACAGTACAATTTTTAATTATAATATATTTTACTCTAAGACCATCTCCAACCTTTGGAAAAATAATGGAGTTTTTACCAATAAAATATTATTATTTTAAATATTATTTTAACTTAATTTTTTTACATTCAATTATTAGTCTACACATCACCTAGGTTCTTAAAATTTAGAAATGGATTCTTAAATAAGAGATTTTAGAACCCCTCACTCCTCTTTTTCTTGATTATATTATTATTTTAATTTTTTTTGATTATTTAATTTCTAAGAACATCTTCGAATTTTTTAAAGATATTTGTATATGTATCCACTATATCCGCTATTTTATATTCATATTCATATTTATGTACGAATATCCATAAAACATAGGATATTTAGAGATATCCGTAGTCGTATACATATTTATTTTTGTACAATTTTCTTTCAAAATTTTTTTTTCCTAAAAACATAAAAAAGTATTTAAATATATATATATATATATATAATGATTTTGAAATAAATAAACTAAAAATAAAAGTATGGGTGAACATGACTCTTAGCATAGTGGTGGACGGTAAGTCCACATAAAGAAGTTTATTTGCATAATCAGAGATCGAGTCTCCACTTACATTATGCAATAATTTGGCTCCAATATAATTTGTGCTCCAATATAATTTGTCGTTGACAAAAAATAAAAAAAGTTAATGGCCATAAAAAATTTTGAAATTAAGTGAACGAAAAGTGCTTTTACTGTTTCTATATGTAAGACTATTTTATCCTCTCTTCTTCCTCAAACTAGTCTCTCTCCAGTTGACCACATAGCAGAGAACGTAAACAGATGATTCATGTATCTGATGGATTAACAAGGATGAGGTTGTGACTGCGGCGAACTGGGACTCTTGCAGTTTCGCGACGTGAGTGTTAAACTCAGATCTGCCTCCCTCTCTTTCTCTCTCTTCTCCTTCATACTTTTTCTTATCTTCATCTTTTCTGCAATTTGTTTTTCTATTTTGATTTTAGATTTCGATTTTAATTGGTGAGAAATTTTGATTGAATTTTATTTTTTCCAGAGGAAGACGAAGAATTATCGGTGGTGATGGTGATGGTGGATCGCATCTCAGAACTCGAGGCTCTTGATCATTTTTATTGCCTCCAATGTAGTAGCACATCTCCACTGCGACTAGGACTAGGATCTTGTTGTTGTTATTGTTGAATGGATCTGAATCGCATAGCTTTGGGGAGTCCTCCAAAGATGAGGTGGTGCTGGTTGAGCATGATTCACCATTAAATCCTCTTGCAGCGATCGAGATGATGGATATGGTGGTGTTTTCGTTTGATGGTGCTATTGAAGGTGAAGGTTTTAAGAAATGCTAGTGATGATCTTTAGAAAGTACCTTGTAATAATTATATTACCGAATAATATTTTTATTACTGGATAAGAATTATATTACTAGATAATAACATAATTGCAAATGGCTCTTAGCCAACTGATCCACATAAGTCAGTTCATTTGCACAACCACGGATCGAGTCCCCCCGCCTACATTATGTAGGAATTTGGCTATTGGGCCAACCAATTGTGGCCAAACATAATTTACCGTTGACAAAAAAAAAAGATAATAACATAATTAATTTTATTGGATAATACATAAATTACCTGGTAATAAAAATATTACTTGGTATAAAATATGTTATCATATATTGAATAGGTTAGCCGTTAATATGTTATCCGCTACGACATATTTTATCTGATACTATATATATAACCCCATAATAAATATATTACCTGGTACTAACTATAGCTAGCATATTTGTTACCCCCGTATCTAATTATGTTACTCGAATACTATCCACATGAGTTAGCGGCTAACATATGAGCTACCCTATGTATAATGATGTTAGCAGATAATAAATACATTACATGTGTTAGCAGATTGGGCCCAACGTATTTTCTATATGTTATCGGATAACAACCGGGGAACAAATCATTAAATGTTTTGAAAGACAATTTAGTCATTTTACACATTGGGCCCAAGATATTTTCTAAATTAAAACGTCTTGGGTACGTTTTAGATATCAAAAACTTTTATGTATATTACACCAGTTTACCTTAAAAGTAAATGAAAAAACAAAAAACAAAATAGTATTTTTGATAATAAAAATATAACAATAGAAAAATATACAAACAAATATGGATATCAGGACATTGATATCTAATATTTTTATTATCCGTATATGTATCCGTTGGATATCAAAATTTACCATCCGTATCTGTATCTCTTTTTCTTGAATATCCATTTTTTGGAGAAAATTTTGGATATGAATTTGAATATTTAGCGGAGACAAATATTTAATCTCAAATTTCCCGGGGATGATGAATATGGATTCATCTTTTTAGGTGTGGTACAAAACTAGCAAGTGTAGTATTCAAGTTATTTAGTGATTAAATTCTATTTTAAATGTATATTTAAATTATATTATAATTTAATTTTGATTTATATTTACACTTGTATATAAGTAATTGAACTTATTTTCAAAAAGTTTAGTAATTATTTTCAAAAAATGTATATGTGTATAATTGTATAGGAATACACCACATAAGTTGGGTTAATGGGTATATTTTTCCCTTTTGTTTTAGGTATCAGTCAAAAAAAAAAATTTTGGCCCGACTCTAGCCCCAATATATAATTTTTCTAGTTCCGCCACTATATATATATGAATATAAATATTAAAATATATTATGTAGAAATTCATTAGGGTGAATATATATAGTAGATGTGGATTCCTGCATACACGCGTGGAGAGATAAATTCTATTTAAAAATATCAATGTTTAGAATAAAACTAATCCTAAATACACAAATAACAAACAAAAAATTGCATGGTAGTTATTAGCCTAGTGACATGTGGTAAATCTATTAAAGGTAGGTGCATTTGCATAATCAAGAATCGAGTTTTACTATATACATTATGTAAGAACTTGGCTATTGACAAAAAAATCTTAAATACAAAATTGAATTTAAAAGGAAGAATTAGTTTGAAAAGATTAGTTATTATGTTATATTCGTGCTCACAAAACATTATTTTTTCAGGTTTAGTGAATTGTAAGATAAATTCAATAAAGATTGATTTCTCTTATTAAAAGAAATTTTAATTTAAATTATTAACCGAACATAGAGCTTTCAAAACATAAGCTATCAAACTAAATATAATATTATAATTCTAATAGTTTTTGAAAATTGTAAATGCATTATATAAGTTAAAAAATACATCTTAACCAAAATATAACATAGTAAATATGTAGATTAGTTTTAGAGGATATGTTGAAGCTCAAGCTTAGTGCTAGATCAAACATTTTCAATTTTATGTGTCATGGGCTTTGATAATGTTTTTATTTTCCATAATAAAACCAAACTAAAAAGTCATTCTAACCAAATTGTTAATTGCAAGAGGCAATCGTTCATGATTTTTAATCTACATGTTGCAAAACATAATTTTAATACTCTAAATATGATAAAGAAAATAAAGAACAAAGAAAAAAAGTATTAAAAAACAAATTAACTTTATTTGCTTGATTTCCTATAACTTCAATAGTAAAACTATCAAACAACATTCACTTGTTTTCCCCAATATCGTCTATTATTTGTAAATTCATATTGAACCTAACGAATAGAAAATCACATGAACACAATATATATAAAAAACAAAAGTGTTATCTATATACAAGATGTAAAAAAATGTCGTGAATTTACATTGAAGACATTAATTCTGCAGATGTTTGATACGAAGTACACCAAAAAGATTCAAAACAAAATAATGAGATCGAAAGCTATGAAAGTTTTGTCTATTTATAAGAAACAATTAGGATTTAACGTAAAATATGTCGTATCCAGTATTAGTGTCGGCGTGAACAATAGTTGTAGACATCCGACTAAATTAGAAAATTTACTGATTTTAAGTCATAATAAGAACAAAAATCGCATATATCAAAATCAACCATTCAATATATGATTTTGATAAAACCAAATAATATTTATTCAAATTAAAATAAGAAATAAATATACTAAATCAATAAATAGTAAAAGAAATAAATAAAAAATTTAAAAGATAACGGTTGAAGCATAGTAACCGCATAGCAAAAGTATGACTTCGTGATCCCAGAAAACGTTGTACTTTACGAATTTGATATTTTACCATCACAATTTGATGTAATATCTTTTCAAATATGAACGTAAACCAAATGAATTGCATATGATATGTCAATAAAATTGTATCCGAAGTCTTTCAATATTCTCTAATGTTATATGTAATACATATGCCAAATAGAAATATCAATTTTTGTAAAAGAAAATAAAAGTTTAAACTATTTAGATGTATAAACCAATGATAGATATTATAATAGGTTTATCCTATAAAACAAAATAAAAAAATTCAATTCAATTCAATTCTATAGCAAATTTTAAAAGCATATATTTGAGTAATTAAGAAATTAAAAGTATTTACATTTTCTAAAATTGTGTTAGATATTATAACAGATTTATCCTGCAAAACAAAAACGTTATTGCAAATTATTATTATTTTGCATAAATTCTATTAAGAAATTAAAATTACTTATTTGTTCCTACAAAACAAAATTTAAACTTTTATAGTATTAAAAATATACCAAATAAGAAATTATATTTGCATAAAATATCATAAGAATTAAAAAATACTTACATTCTTAATTGAATCCATTAAAGAATTAGGAATTTTAAAAGACTACCCATCATCTGATATGACTACATGCAAGAGAAATGAGAAATGAATGAGGAAAATACATCATAATAGAACGAAAATTAATGTTCATTTTTATCACCCTAATATCTACACGTAGACGAAAACAAAATTGTATTAAAAGCAAAGTCGCAATCGTCAATGTTCCAAAGAAGTTTCCCGTCAAATCAGAAAGTCCCATACGACAATCAGCATATTGTTAAAAAATCCCAGTAATCTTGTTTTCATATCAGTTTGTCAATCCAGATTCGGAAATACAAATCATCAGTAAATCATATTATAAGGTGGTGGTTCGTAATAGATTTATCCTACAAATATATATATACAATATTAAAAATTTTAAAATAATTACATGTTCTACATCCGTGGTAAAATACTATAACAGTTTTATTTTATAAAAAAACTAAAATATATATTTTTGTAAATTCTATTATTCCTCCAAAACGAAATATATATTTTTATCATATTAAAATATATATCAAATAGGAACATATGTTAAATAAAAAATTCTGTTTGCATTGAATATTATAACGTTTTAATAATATCTACATTCTTGGTGAATTCATAAAATAATCAAGAATCATATTAGGATTCCTAAAATCTTAATAGTCATCTCATCTGAACACCTAAAAGATAAACGTGAAACGGAAGAGGAAAAAACAACTCATAATAGAATGAAAATTTTTGTACACTTTGTAACTCTAATACCTATGTCTAGCAGAAAACGAAATCGCATTTAGAGTTGCGATTCGAACGTTACAGTGGTTTTCCCAAGACACATCTTTTGAAAGAGAATTCCCGATTTTTAATATTTATAAGCAATTTCCCGTCAAACAAGAAGGACCCAAACAATGATCAACATATTTTTGGACAACCCCAATGGTATAGTTTTCAGATTAGTTTGCTGATCTGCTTTCAGAGGTGTAGTTCATCAATAAATTATATTTTTAGGAAGGCAGGTCTGTACTAGGTTTATGTTGCAAAACAAAAGATTAAATTAAATTAAAAAAATACAATACTTAAAATTTAAAAATACTTACATGCTCTAAACTCGTGGTAAATACTATAATAGACTTATCTTGCCAAACAAAAAAATAAATTAATTTAAATTAAATTTTATAACAATCTAAGATATATATATATATATATATATTTGTGTAAATTCTATTATGAAATTAAATCTACTTACATGTTCGTGTAAAACAAATTTTTTTTTTTTAATCATATTAAAACATATGTCAAATACGAAATTCTATTTTCATCGAATATCATAAAATTTTAAAAATACTTACATTCTTGATGAGATCCATAAAAGAATTAGGAATGATATTAGGATTCCTAAAACTCTAACCGCCATATGAAATGATCGCCTGAAAGAGAAAGGAGAAACGGAAGAGTAAAAAACTCATAATAAAACAAAAATTTGTGTGCTCCTTGCTAACCATAATACCTCTGTGTAGCTGAAAACGGAATCACATTCGAAGTTGTGAATCGAAAGTAATAATGGTTTTTCCAAGACACATCTTTTGAAAGCGAATTTCAAATTGTCAATATTCAGAAGCACTTTTCCCTCTAACGAGAAGGACCCAATCGATGATCAACATATTGTTGGAAAGCCGCAACGTATTAGTTTTCATATAAGTTTGGCGGTTCACTTTCGAGTATTATGTGGTATTCGATGCAAATAGGAAATTCTATTTGTATCGAATATCATAAGCACATTATTGGCTGAATCCTTAAAAGAATTAGGAATCATATTAGGATTCCTAAAACCCTAATCGTCATATCATCTGAGTGCTTGAAAGAGAAAAGAGAAACGTAAGAGGAAAATAACTCATAATAGAACAAAATTTGCATGCACTTTTCTGACCCCAATACCTCTGTGTAGTCCAAAACGGAATCACATTCAGAGTTGTTATTCGAATGTTATGATGGTTTTCCCAAGACATATCTTTTGAAAGAGAATTCCCAATTGTTAACGTTCAGAAGCAATTTTTCGTCAAACAAGAAGGACCCAAACGATGATCAACAAATTGTTAAAAAACCTCAATGGTATGGTTTTCAGATCAGTTTGCCGATCTACTTACAGAGCTGTAGTTCATCGGTAAATTATGTTTTTTGGAAGGGGCTTGTTTCTATCTGCTTTCCATCCTATGCGCTTTGAGGGTGGAAGAATTGATAACATGATTTTCCTCTAGTTCTAAAATCCTATTACACTTAGATGTCAATGTAGCATAATAGGTGTCAATCCAAATGAGAGTGCAACTAGCAATCCGAATGTTATAGACTACTCCAATTCAAGCCAAATCATTTAAATAGTTTGTTATATTATCAAACTGAATGAGCAATTGGAACAACATGAAAGAGAAATAAAAATCGAATAAGCATAACCGGAATCTAATCGAGAAATTTAAAAGTATTGAAATGAAGTGCAGTGAAAACAGAATGCACTGAAAACAGAAAATCAAATAGTGTAGTGAATTAAACAATGGATGAGAAAGAGGGATTCACGAGGAGTGGAGATCATGGACAAGTGTTTTACTTAAATCTAGTAAATCTCTTAACAAAACTCAATCAGAGTTGACATCTAGGTAATTATTTCATAACGACTGAATCCATTATCGTGACAAACAATCTCAGAAAACTATCAACAGATCTTTCTCATCATAAGCGTTTAACAACCTAACTGGCATGAAGCAACAACTAAACGAGCCTAACAAACACCCTATACATTCAATCTTTCGAGCTAAGAATGTCAATCTCTGCGACTGTTAAATTGGACAATTCATCAATCACTTTTTGGGTGCTAGAATGTCTAAGAATAAACTTCAGTTGATCGGAAAGAAATAAACATTAATAACACCGAATCAGAAGAAATCTAAGCTAATATACCCTTAAGCGACCTAGAGAACATAAGATCCACGCTAGTCTAATTCATAACTTAATGAACCCTAAACTAATCTACTCATAAACAATAAGTAAAATAATCAAAACAAAAATCAAAGTGAATGTCATGGTCTTAAAATTTAGAAAACAAAATTGAATAGAAGCAAACTAGAATTATATTAAAATATTATAAAAAAAAAAGTTGAAATGTTTCCTGGAATTACAAAAACGAAAAGCTCAAAAGGTTTCTTGAAACAGCAGTAAACACTAGGATGATCATTTTTGTGACACAAAAAGGTATTCATACTCATCCCCCCTTAAACCTAAAAATAAAAACTAAAAACTTAACAGAATAGTTGACCCAACTTTGTGGGTCGAGTCGAATAATTGGGCAGTCAAAAGTGGAGTTAACTCGGCCCATCAGGTGCAGTGACTTCAAGACTTGATCTGGTCCATTACGCTGTGATGGGCCTGTGAGTTACCATCCGAGTCACTGAGAGGTTTCTAAAGTCCCACTAGTCCTTCTCATCTATAGTCCAAAGTTTCCTGAAAACAACTCTGCATGCAAAGTGTATGTTATGCAAATGTAATGTATGCGAACAAACTAAAAATGACTCAAACGTGATGCAAATGTAGAGAGTCAGCAAGTGTCATCTTCTACAATGAAGACAACAGGCCAACTTCCAGGGAAAGCAGTTCCCAACCCAAAAGAGTATCATGCCAATGCCGTCACCCTGAAAATTGGACGTGAGTTATTGATTCGAGCAGAGACTACAAAGGATACTGAAGACAGTAAGGTTCAGGAGGGGGAGGATTTTCTCATCAAGGATCAGACAGAGACTCGACCTGGAGCTGTTCCTAAGCCACAATTTGCTGAAAAACCCACACCTAAGCTCGACACAACCAACCAAGCTGAACCCAAACCCAACATTTCAGACGCTCATCCACCTACAAGAGCCCAGAGAGGAGTAAACCATTTGTTCTTCCACCATATAAACCTCAATTACCCTTTCCCCAAAGATTCAAGAAGGAGCTTACTGAGAAGTATGAGGCGGTCTTTGACAAGCAGATGAAGGACATTGAGGTGAAGATTCCGATTCTGGACGCTTTTATGCTAATACCTCCATACCATAAATTCCTCAAGGATGCAGTTAAGGAGAGAACTCAAACAATCAAGGGTATGGTCGTATTGACACACGAAATTAGCGCCATAATCCAAAGGAAAGTTGTGCCAAAAAAGCTTGGTGATCGTGGAACCTTTACAATCTCATGCTCGCTTGGACCCCTATCATTCAGCAAGTGTCTCTGCGATTTAGGCGCCTCAATCAGCCTCATGCCGCTTTCTGTTGCAAAAAGGTAAGGCTTTGTTGATTACAAGCCCTGCAAAATCTCATTGATTCTGGCAGATAGGTCAATGAGAATCCCTCATGGCATCCTAGAAGACCTTCCTGTGAAGGTGGGGGGAGTTGAGATACTAACGGATTTTGTTGTATTGGAGATGGAAGAAGAACCTAAGGACCCTCTGTTATTTGGAAGACCTTTCTAGGCCACAGCAGACGCTTTAATTGATGTTAGGAATGGAGTCATCGAGCTGAATCTGGGTCCAGATCTTAGAATGAAATTCAACATCAATGACGCGATTAAAAAACCAACGATTGAAGGTCAGGTATTCTCAGTGAATGAGATGGACACTCTTGCTGACGAGCTGTTAGAAGAATTGGCAGCAGAGGATCAACTGCAAGTTGCTCTAACAAAACCAGCCGCTGAGGGGTACCTGAGTATGGAAGCTGAATGCTACGCCAACCTATTAGATTGTCACAGGTCAAAAGAGTTCAGCGGGGATTGACGAATTGGACTCGAGTGTATTTGAGGCAGACTCGAGACAGAGACTCGAGCTGCAAGTGCTCGAGTGCGCTACGCCTGACGTTACTGATGACTGGTCTGAGCTCATGGCACCCAAAGTGGAGCTGAAACCACTTCCTGCAGGACTGAGGTACGCTTTTCTGGGTCCCAATTCTACTTATCCTATGATTGTGAATGACGCATTGAATGATGATGAATTGAGTATGCTTTTGACTGAGCTTAAACGTTTTAGAAAAGCCATAGGATACACGCTTAAGGATATTAGATGAATCTCATTCTAGTGTAGAGCCCCGGAGGAGATTGAATCTGAACCTTAAAGAAGTGGTTAAGAAAGAGATACTTAAGTTGCTAGACGCTGATGTTATATATCCAATCTCTGATAGTAAGTGGGTCTCGCCTGTGCATTGTGTTCCTAAGAAAGGGAGTATTATAGTGGTTAAGAATGATAAAGATGAACTAATACCCACTAGAACCATAACGGGGCATAAGATGTGTATAGACTATAGGAGGCATAATTCATCTAGTAGAAAAGACCATTTTCCTTTGCCTTTTATTGATCAAATGGTTGAAAGGTTGTCTGGTAAAAAGTATTATTGTTTCCTTGACGGGTACAGTGGGTTCTTCCAGATCCCTATACACCCGGATGATCAGGAAAAAACTACTTTTACCTGTCCTTATGGCACTTTCGCTTACAAAAGCATGCCGTTTGGGTTTTGCAATGCTCCTGCTACATTTCAGCGCTGTGTGACTTCCATTTTCTCGGATTTGATTGAGGACGTAGAAGAGGTGTTCATGGACGATTTTTCCGTCTATGGCTCTTCCTACTCCTCTTGTTTGTCAAATTTGTGCAGGGTGCTTAGCAGGTGCGTGTAGACCAACTATGTGCTCAACTGGGAGAAGTGTCACTTCATGGTTCAGGAAGGTATAGTGTTGGGGCACAAAATATCTGAGAGGGGTATTGAGGTTGACAAAGAGAAGACTGAAGTCATGGCTCAACTGCAACCCCCCAAGACAGTGAAGGATATCCGAAGTTTTCTTGGTCACGCTAGGTTATATAGAAGGTTCATCAAAGATTTCTCCAAAATTGCAAGGCCCCTGACGAGCCTACTATGCAAGGAGGTCGAGTTCAATTTCAATCCCGAGTGTCTCGAAGCGTTCCTTAAGATCAAAGAGGCGTTGATATCTGCTCCAATAGTCCAAGCTCCAAATTGGGACCTCCCATTCGAGATCATGTGTGTGATGCAAGCAATTTTGCTGTATGAGCAGTCCTGGGTCAGAGAAAGGACAAGAAGTTGAACGTGATACACTACGCCAGCAGGACTCTAGACAACGCCTAGACCAAGTATGCCACCACATAAAAGGAACTCCTTGCTGTAGTTTTTGCGTTTGAGAAATTCAGATTATACTTGTTGGGATCCAAAGTTATTGTTCATACTGATCACGCAGCGTTGAAATATCTTATGAAGAAAAAAGACGCCAAGCCGAGACTACTGAGATGGATACTGCTGCTGCAAGAGTTTGATTTAGAGATTGTGGAGAAACCTTGAGTGGAAAACAGGGTTGCAGATCATTTGTCACGAATGATGATTGAGGACTCGACCCCTATTGATGACTCAATGCAAGAAGAGCAACTCATGACTTTGGGAGCCGAAGAAAATTGTTCTCAAATCAACAAAAGGCTAGCTGGATCCACTTTACCTTGGTATGCGGATTTGGTCAATTACTTAGTCGTGGGTGAAGTGCCTAACTATTTGGACGCCTATCAAAGGAAGAAGTTTTTCAAAGACGTCAACCACTACTTCTGGGATGAACCCTACTTATATAAGAAGGGAGCAAATGGTTTATTCAGAAGGTGCATAGCAGAAGAAGAGGTTCAGGGTGTTTTGGAGCATTGTCACGGGTCTGCTTACGGTGGACATTTTGCCACGTTCAAGACAGTCCAGAAGATTCTGCAATCAGGGTTATGGTGGCCGACAGTGTTCAGGGACCCTCAGGATTTCATCTCCAAGTGTGATCCATGTTAGAGAATGGGTAGTATCAGCAGAAGGAACGAGATGCCACATAACCCAATTCTAGAGGTCGAGATATTTGACTGCTGAGGAATCGACTTTATGGGGCCTTTCAATCCACCATCTCATAAGAACCGCTACATTCTCGTCGCAGTGGACTACGTCTCGAAGTGGGTAGAAGCTGTCGCAAGTCCGACTAATGATGCTAGAGTCGTCATCAAGCTGTTCAAGAGCATCATTTTCCCCAGATTTGGTGTGCCTCGTGTTGTAATAAGTGATGGAGGCTCCCACTTTATCAACAAGGTGTTTGAGAACCTGCTGAAGAAAAATGGATTTAAGCATAAGGTAGCTACGCCTTATCATCCAAAAACTAGTGGTCAGGTGGTGGTTTCAAACAAGCAGATCAAGGCTATTTTAGCTCGAGTTGTTGGGGTGTCAAAACTGTGGGCTTACTGAACATCTTTCAAGACTCCGATTGGAAGAACACCATTTCAGCTTCTGTATGGAAAATCATGTCATCTGCCTATTGAGATAGAGTACAAAGCACTGTGGGCCACAAGGTTCATAAATTTTGATCTCAAAAGTCCTCAAGAGAAAAGGGTCCTGAATCTGCATGAGTTAGAGGAGGACAGACTTGAAACCTACGAGAGCTCGAAATTGTACAAGGAAAAGACAAAAGCCTTCACGACAAGAAGATTGCACACAAGAAAATCACGCCAGGCGACCAAGTGTTACTATTTAACTCGAGGCTAAAAGTGTACCCAGGAAAGTTGAAGTCAAAATGGTCAGGTCCATTCCGAGTGAAAGAAGTTTTGCCATATGGAGCTATTACATTGATCAACAGGGAAGGAAACGAGACTATTCATAGAGAACCTCAGTTTCTCTCGGTGAACCAGCTGACCTTTGAAAGAGTGAAAGTGAAACTCAGTGACTTTAAACAAGCGCACTTGGGAGGCTATCCCATGCATATCCTTGAACATATCCTAATTAAGCTTTTACATCTTTATTTTACTTAATTATTGCGTTTAGCTTAATATTTGATTTTCAGTACTCGAGCACCAGAGCATCGTTATGACAGGGGTCGAGTACTGTAAAAAAAAAAAAAAAAAAAGAGATGAAGAGACATCATTTTGTCTCTTTGCTGCAGCACCACATGATTTTGTCCCCCACGCCTCACTCTTTCTCCTCCATAAAAAGACTACTTAACTTCACATAAATTCCACATTTGCTTACACTCTCTTTTCTCAGGTGCAACTCGAGCTCCTATAACTCGCCGCTCCATCACACGAGTCCGCACTCGAGTCCCCATATAGAGCTTACCATCTCCGGAAATCGAGCTCTCTTCCTCAGTCGACACTCGAGTCGCACACGCTCCCGAAGCTCGAGTCCCGCAGCCGCCACGCTCAAGCACCTCTCTAGCACTCTCCTCTCCTCACGCTCGAGTCTATAGCCGCCACGCTCGAGCACCTCTCGAGCACTCTCCTCTCCTCACGCTCGAGTCTATGGCCGCACACGCGCACAAATAAGCTCGATCTAGATCGAGCTCTTTTCTTCCGCCGCGAAGTCGAGCCCTCCGCAGCTCACCTCATCGCACCCACCGCGTCCAACTCGAGCTCTCTGCATCGTCACGCGCCGCAGCATCCCATCGAGTCCCGCTCCACTTCACGCTCGAGCTCCACTCCATCTATACTCGAGCTCGATCTCAACACGCGCTCCTCCTAGCTCGAGCTCACAAGACACGCGCCCTCTCCACCGACACTGAACTCGAGTTCCACCGACACTTAACTCGAGCTCTCCGTCTCACCCTTCCACTCGCTCGAGCACACCCACGACTCGAGCACCACCATGCTCGATCTGAACTCGAGCTGCTTCATGCGAGCCCAGCCGCTTTCCAACTCGAGCTCTTCCCGCACTCACGCGCCTGCGTGAACTCGAGCTCGCATCCACGCTCCACTCGAGCCTCCCACACACTTAGCACAGTCACGCGCCCGCAAGAGCTCCTTTCCAGCTCGAGCCCTTTTCCAGCCTTGTTCGAGTCGATCACGACTCGAGCTTCCTCGGCCCTCACGCACCACACGAGCGCCACCCCAATTATCTTTATAATTTATTATATTCTATTTTACATATTATATTTTATATATTATATATTCTATATTATATATATATATATATAATATGCCACATAAATGAAAATATGCCACATAAACAGGCGTTGAGGCACCTCAAGCAAGTGAGAGTGGAAGGGACAAGATACATGCACAATTCGTGTCAGAGTGGAGGAGACGATTGTGCAATTAGGCATAGCGAGGGATGTCGATCAGATGTTGCGAAATGTTGGTCTAGCACAATTCGTGTCGAATGCACAGGAAACCTACCCTGCTGAAACTGTGCAGTTCCTACCCTCAGTGGAGCTGCGGACGTATCTTGAGAATGAGACGAGGCTGCGGGAAATAAACGGGTTTGGAGCCCTAAATTTCGTAGTCAATGGCAGGAAATACTCATTCTCAGCGTTGCAATTCGAGCAGTTGTTTGACCTCCAACATTCTGATGGAAACGACACTGATTTTGACCGTGAAGAGCTGAACCTACTGTGGAAGATTATTGAAACACCAGACGATTACAACGCTTCACGCAGTAAGAGCACCAAAATCAGGAACCCGACAATCAGGTACTTTCACAAGGTTATTGCTGATACATGTTTTGCCAGACATGAGCCAGGGAATGTCAGGAAGCCAGAGCTTGAGATGATTGATGCAGCGCTCCTGACCATTCTCAATAACTATGATCATGGAATCAACTTCGCGGGGAATATGAACCATAACGGGTTCACAAAGGCGATCATGAAGCAGCTGACATGGTACAAAAATTGGGCAATTCAGTTGCAGAGCAAAGGCAATGCTTCCATATGCTGTGGAGGGATTGTAACGAGGATTATGGAGGCATGTAATGTCACCATAAAATCGAAAGATTCGACTCCTCTGGCGTACATCGATATGACATACCTCATGAACCATAGATTTTTGAGGAAGAGCTCAGTCAGAGAAAGGTTGATGTACCGATTTGCACAACCAGGTGCAAACACGGATTCGTACATTCAGCTTCCTAACCAAGAGTACGCCGATATAACGCTCGAGTCGAACATTGCGTTTCTACCGCCAGCGCATCTCCTCGCTGAAAATCGCTCCAGAACCCACCACCGTGAGAAGACAGCTGAAGTTACGGAGAGCACATTAGACGAACCAGATTGCTATTACTTTGAAGACTATGTAGACCCTAAAATGTCAAAAGGTTTGAAAGTATCGCTCAAGCACATTGGGCTACTCTCCAAGTTGTCTAGGTGGAATACCAAGAAGATCAACACGATCATGGACAAGCTCAGCTCCCTATCGTTGAACCCCAATACTCGAAGAAGTCTAGATCCCACGCCTCCAGAACCAGCGCAGCGCAGAAGATCGACATCAATCTCCAGGCAACCCTCCAATCCTGGGCCAGAAATGCAGCCACACAGGGCGTCCACGTATGAGCACAACACTCCGACAGCGATGCAGCCATGTAGAGCATCTTCATACGAGCGTGCAACATCCTCTCAGACCCAGCCAAGGAATGTAATGCCAGAAGTCCAGACATTTGATCTCAATTCAACACATACTGAGGAACTTGATTTGGAGCCCAACTATGAGCCACCGAGACAACGCCGAGCAGTAAGGAGACGTTCCACTAGTCGTCCGCGTCAAGAGCGAACTCCGCTTGAGGAACTACGGCAGCAGACAGATGTACACCAGCTTACACTGCAGACGGGAATTCCATGGCTCGATAACCAGGACTCGACCTCACAGCAATACACACCTCAGGCAGAACTCAGCAGCTATGACCTATTTGGCTCAGAGTTTTAGAGCTACACGCAACAACCAGCGCCTAGTTACAACAATCAACATGAGTCGAGTTCACATCCGCCCACTGATCCAAACATTCATCCGATGGACACGGATTTCGCTGGATGGTCTCTATTCCGCTGAGGTAAGAACGCCAACCTCCTCTTGTACATACCATTGCATTAATTTTATTATGTCATAACTTGTCTGAGACCTTCCTCAAGCTTTTATCGATACAAGGGGTTGTGTGATTTAAGTTCGGGGGAGGACCCATGGTACTACTAATCATGTTTGCTGTTTTCTTAATTTCATTTGATATCATGTTTCATACGATAAATAAATAAAAAAAAACAGAGTGATCATGCATTGCACTTAGGATCGAGTCTAAGATTTGGGAATCGTCTTGTTTTGGATAGACAGTCTTGCTAGGTTTATTGATTAGTAACCATAGTAAACTCTTGGACTTGCGGTTCTTCCCTTTCGAAACCTTACAGGTAGATCGTCCGCCTTTCAAACCTGTGCTTATAATGTGTCTCGAAAGGACCTGGTTTATTTCCTCTAATATTTAATTTGAATCTGCCAAGATATTGGTTTGAGATGCATTGAATTTGATCCTTCCTTGAGTTTAGCTTGTCAATTAGAAAGAATGAAACGAAAAAAATAAATAGGTACTTCTCATATAACTCAGCTCACATAACGAGGTCTAAGGTGAACAGGGATTGTGCGTAAACCCGTACTTTCTTGTGTTCACTGATAAAACCAATATGATTTTTCCTAAGGTGAACGGGGACTGTGCGTAAGCCCGTACTTTTTTGTGTTCATTGAGAAAGCAAAGACATTGATGCCTAAGGTGAATCAGGGCTGTGCGTTGACCCGTACTTCCTTGCGTTCACTAATGAAGCTCGAGCATAATCCGGAGTTTAAGCAGAAACTGAATCTAAAAAAAATTGTGCTGAATAAATTAAGTTTGCTAAACTCTTGGAAGTTGCACCAATAAACTATGATCAATAACCCCTCATGAGGCCCGCACCTTTGGAACTAGGAATCAAACTTGCGCTTCTTAGAGCCCAGCTAAGCACTAGGGATATCTGGTTAGGATGCTAAGCCTTGATGAGAGTAGATTGTGTTTTTACAATGGAATAAGCATTCATTTGTGGCTTACAGTTTTCAGCCTACTGAGTTGTTTGTATGAGGCAAGGTGTTCCCAGCGTTTGCACCATCTTTTTCTTCTTAGCACTATGCATTTGCTTGAGGGCAAGCAAAGACTAAGTTCGGGGGAGTTGATATATACGTTTTTAGCACGTCTTAGGAGCATCATTTAGGTATATTATATGTACATTTTGATACATTCTCATATAGTTGGAGTCTAGATAGTATCATTCATACACATTCACATGCATTTGCATACATACTACGTTTTGTGAGTGTTCAGCTACTGGATGCGGGCAGATTGAGCCTCAGGTCGAACCCAAATCGAGCCTCAGGTCGAGCCCAAATCAAGCACCAAATCGAGCCCAGATTGAGCCCCAGATTGAGCACCAGGTTGAGCCCAAATTGAGCACAAGGTCGAGCCCAGCTCGAACACTGCGCATTGGGCCGAGTTTATCTAGGGTTTTGCTATGAGTTAGTATAAATATTCTTACATGTTGCAAAAACCCGTACCTAGTTTTTTACAATTGATTTTTCTTGTGAACTTAGAGCTTTGTAATCAAACGCAACTTTCTGATTTTCGAGTTTATTTTTGTGCAATTTAGTTTTACATTAAGCGTTGATTTCATACCTTGTTCGAGTCCTTCATTGATGCATCCAAACCTTAAATTCGTGTTTGCTGTTAAACTCATGCGTTATGAGTAGTTACCTAGGGTTCCTGAGGATGAGTTAGGTATACGTGATGCTTAGGTTTTCTAAGGCGCTTAGGGTTAGATTTATGTAAGTCTTTTCCGATTTGGTGTTATCATCATTAGTTTCATTCTGATCAACTGAGGCTTGTTCTGAGACGTTCTAGCACCGATGGGTATTTGGTAGAGCGTCAGACTGAACCACTTCAGAGATTCACATGCTCAGCTCGAGGGATCGAATGTCTGAGGTGTGAATCGGCGTTAGGCGAGTTAATCGTTCATTCTGACTAGATTATCAAACGCCTATGGCGATAGGGTCTGTAGTAGTCTACTCGAGTTTGTTTACCACGTGAGTGGACTCATTATTTGTGTTCTCGTTGCCTAGAGACTAGCTCTATTGAGTGATATCAAGCGCCTAGTTAACTTAAGAGTCACGTTGACCCATGAAACTCACTCCTCAGGATCCTGCTTTTTCATCCTGCGTTAATTCTATTTGATAATCTACTGTTCGTTGCTCTGTTTGAATTATTTACAATTGCACTGCTTTGTTTATTTTCTTTTTAAAAGTTCAAATTAGCTTGTTAGAGAAACCACACTTTGATTGGCTTGAATTAGCGTAGTTAACTGCATCCCGATTGATAATTACATTCCCAGTTGGATTGACACCTATTATACTACAACCGACATACAAGTATAATAGGATTTGACAATAGAGTAAAAATCATGTTATCAAAGAGTAACTACCAAAAACAAATGAAGAGAAAATTTGTGAAGCAGTTGTGGTGTTTTGCCGTTGGAAATGAGTGAAGAAGACAATGTAAGTTTTGTTTTTATAAAAAGAAAATAGAGTAATGTCCTCCACCAAGGGATGATGTGACTAAAGAAAATAATCTTGCCTCCACTCCTGTTTTTCACTCAGTCAAGAACGAAGACCCACTTTTGTTTCCCACATGATGATGTGCTACTCTTGCTCTTGTTGGGTGGTGGGAGACGAGTCTCTCTCTTTTTTTGAATGAAAAACTTGACCACTCAAACTGTCGAGATCCAACAGAAATTCATCTCACCAGATTCTTAAAACTCAAAAGTAAAACAAAAAAAAACAAAAAAAAAACATTGTAAAAACATAATTAAATATTTACAAGGATATCATGGGATTTTCTCTCAAGTGAGCTTGTTTAATCCTAAGCTTGACTCTTCACATCCATCAGAGATAGGGTGGCTCATCGAGAAGAACCGAGTTTCATCGAGTTTGATTTTGTCAGCCAAGTAATGCTTGACCCTCTAACCATTCTCAGTGAAGTCTTCACAATCTTTGTTGATTAGAGTCACAACTTCATATGGCAAAATATCCCTGATTCGGAATGGACCAGACCATCTTGACTTTAACTTCCTAGGAAACAATATAAGTCTCGAGTTGAACATAAACACTTGATCACCAGCTGTGATCCGCTTAGGTACTATCTTCTTATCTTGAAATGCTTTAGTTTGTTACTTGTAAAACTTTGAGCTCTCGTAAGCTTCAAGTATGATCACCTCTAACTAATGTAGATCTACAAGCCTTTTCTCATGTGCTGTCTTGAGATCGAAATTTAAAAATTTGTAGTCCAAATTGTCTTGTATTCGATCCCAATAGGAAGGTGACACGACCTGCCATAAAGCAGCTTAAATGGAGTTCTTCCCATTGGGGTCTTGTGAGTTGTTCTATACGCCCATAAAGTATCATCGAGTTTCATAGCCCAATTTCTCTTAGATGCACCAACAGTTCCTGACAATATTCCCTTGATCTGCTTGTTTGAAACCTCCACCTGACCACTGGTTTGTGGGTGATAAGGTGCAACCACCTTATGCTTAACTGCATACTTTATTTGCAGATTCTCAAAAAGCTTGTTCATGAAATGAGAACCTCCATCACAGAATATGACTCTTGGAACTCCAAATCAAAGGAATATGATGCTTTTTAATAACTTCAGCACTACTTTAGCGTCATTCATTGGGCACACAATTGCCTCAACCCACTTGGAAACATAGTCAATTGCGACTAGAATATAATAGTTTCCATGTGACTGTGGGTATCCATGTGACTGTGGGTTGAATCGGATTATGTGTCATTTTATTCCTCTTGTTGATGTTGCCCATCCTTTGATAAGGATCATACTTGGAGATAAATTCTTGAGCGTCTCTAAACATAGCATGCCACAATAACCCTGCTTGCAAACCCTTCCAAACAGTCTTGCATGTAGCAAAGTGTCCCATGTACGCTGAACCATGACAATGCTCTAAAATACCCAGAACTTGTTACTCTGCTATGCACCTTCTGAACAATTCATTAGATCCCTTCTTGTAGAGATTCTCTCTCTCT
>JAKUCM010008002.1:0-30830 GCA_023374145.1 Lepidium sativum
CAAAATAAAAACTAACTCTAAAAATGCCAAAGGATAAAAATCAATTCTCAATATTGAGAAACCACTCAAAATTCTCTCATAAAACACATGCATTTATGAATGGTTCAAATTAAATTATAATTAATTTACTTTTTTAATAATATTGAAATTAATTAATTAATTTATATGTTACTGGTTTTATTTTTTATTTTCTTAGAAATCATAAAATAAAATTATCTATCTAACAAAATTCATTATGTATATGTTTATATTATATATTAATATTAAATTCAATATTTGTGAAATATCTTAACTAAAAGTTCTTGAATTCAAAATAAAATATCTAACATGTATTTAAAACCTAAAGTTATATAAACTTATATTAACATTTTAAAATACTTAAAATAATAACTAAAATAAAAATTAGAATATTTATAGGTGATAAAAAATTATATTTCTTAAATTTACTAATATTATATTAATGAAAAATTTGAAAAAAAGATTTAGTGAATATTTACCAATAGAAACAAATATTTATATATGGTTTTCAAATCAAATTTTATTAAAAGATATTGATATTATACTAATAAAAGATTTAGTAAATTTGTCACTATTGCGGATGTTCTTATACATAATACCTAAATCTCTGATTTTTAGATTATGTGATTTGTATTTAAAAAATCAGTTTTACGAGAGATTATTCACAACGACAGTATCATTCCCCCTTAATTGCATTGATTATACCAATTTTTAAAATTGTAGAAAATATCATATCCGTTGAAGTCAAGTCAATTTATAATTCCTAATCAATTCTCGTCAACTAAATGTATATATCCAACGTTGCAATTTCCAAAACAAACCTCATTATTAAGATAAAAGGGGAAACAAAAAAAAACTACAAAGGCAAGATATTAGTTTTATATGAAAAATAATAATAAAGGCAAAAAGAAAATAAATTACTGTGTGCGTCAAATCATTCTCATCTTTTATTTTTGTCGCACAAAGACTTCCAAATCTAAAAGAGTATCATTGCAGACAGAGAGAGAGAGAAAGATAGAGCTGTTGAGTGTAAAATGGAGAAGACAATGAGATGACTTTCACTATTATTTTGCAGCCATTCTCAATTCCTTCGGTATGTTCTTTCTAATCATCTCCATGTTCTTACATTTGAGTAATCGTTTATCTTCTATCGTCTTATTGTTATGACACTTCACTTGGAAGATACTTGAGCTTTCGTAGCTGTTTGTTTGGTCTCATTTTCGATTCGTACAGTTGGATCCAATCTACTCAAAGAGTCTTTTTGTTAATGTCTCTAATTATGCTTGAAAGACTCGTTTTTTCAGTTTTTGTAAGTACCCATTTACTCTTTCTGGTGATTTGATCTGAAAAACTCGACAAATGATACTTATTTTGGTTCGTCTTTGTGTCTCTTGATTCTCTTCTCCTAAAGTCTGAGGTGGTACTTTTTCTTTATCAGTGTGGTTACTTTGAATCCGAAATGGTCAAGTAATAAGACTTCAGTGATACAATTGTTTTGTTGAATCTGAAGTTTTCAATTTCCTAGAAACAAATCAATTGGTCAATGGTCTGTACTCTGATTATACGTTTTTCCTCACTAAACCAGAAAGCTTTGGTTTTTTCTTCAGTCTCTCTTTTGTTTGATTTGTTGATTTTCCAGGGTTTACTTTGATTAACTATGGGTGCTTAGTTAATAACTACATTGTTATTTAACTAATTTCTGTAGAGAGCTTCTTTGTCTCTTTTGTGTTGTACAGTAATCTTTGTCTTGCTTTCTCTGAAGATTTCTCCGGTATTAATCGTCCATGAGTTAGAGATTACTCTTTGACACAAAAATATTGTGATGGTTTTCTAAGTAGAAAATATTGCTTAAGTCTTGAAGATATTTTGAATCATTGCTTATACTGTGGTATTGTTTCCAGTTTTATAGGTGAAAAGCCTGACACAGAGAGGTCAAAGAAGTCTTCAGTTTGGTATACATATAATTAGTAGAGATTGATTCTGGCCTGGAATCCTTACCTCGGGCTTGACCACCCGTGGGTGAAATCTAGACCACTCTTTGTGTTTCTTGCAGCCGGTTTGATGGCTACAGTCTTGCACTCAGAGTCCAGGCGTTTATACTCCTGGTGGTGGGATAGTCACATTCCAAAAAACTCTAAATGGATTCAGCAGAATCTATCAGGTGCCTTTCTATGTGTTAAAGTTTTGATGGTTTTGTTCTTTACATTATTTATGGTTATTGAATGAGAAAATGAAATTTAATTTTCATGATGCAGATATGGATTCCAAAGTGAAGGCGATGATTAAACTTATCGAAGAAGATGCAGATTCCTTTGCAAGAAGGGCGGAGATGTATTACAAGAAACGTCCAGAGCTGATGAAACTGGTGGAAGAATTCTATAGAGCTTACCGTGCATTAGCAGAGCGGTACGATCATGCGACTGTGGAGCTTCGCCATGCACATAAAAAAATGGCTGAGGCGTTCCCTGACCAAGTCCCTTTCGACATGATTGAAGATTCTGCTTCATCATCTTGTTCTGAGCCACATACGCCTGAGAAACTGATACCGGGATTGCAGCCATTTTATGACTCAGAAGACTTACAAAAGGACGGTGTCATGAGTAAAAGGGGGTTTAGTCAGCTGACTGAGTACTTAGGAAATTCTGAAACAGAAGTTGAAAGCTTGAAAAGAACATTGGTTGAGCTTGGGGCTGAGAAGGAGGCCTTGAATCTTCAATATCAGCTGAGCTTGAATAAACTATCCAGACTGGAAAAAGATCTTGGGGCTGCTCAAAAGGATGTTAATGAGCTTGATGAACGTGCTAGTAAAGCTGAGATTGAGACTAAGATACTTGCAGAAGCCCTTGCAAAGCTTGAAGCCGAGAGGGATGCTGCACTTGTTCGCTATAATCAATCAATGCAGAAAATAGCGGATCTAGAGAAATCATTTGCTCACGCACAAGAAGATATAATGGGACTCACCAACCGAGCTACTGAAGCAGAAACACAAGCACAGAGTCTCAAGCAAGAGCATAATAGATTGGTTTCTGAGAACGAGGCTGGCTTAGATCAATACAATCGATGCCTTGAGATGGTATGTACTATTGAGAAGAAGGTTAGAGAGGCAGAGGAGAATGCTCAAATGTTTAGTGCTCAGTCTGTAAAAGCAGAAGATGAAGTTAAAACATTGAGACATGAACTTATGAAGGTAAATGAATTGAAGGAAGGTTTGAGTCTTCAGTACCAGCAGTGTTTGGAAACTATATCCAAACTAGAGAGAGAAGTTTTTCATGCTCAAGAAAATGCCAAAAGACTGAGTACTGAAGTTCTGGCTGGAGCTGCAAAACTGAAGACTGTAGAGGACCAGTGTACTCTATTGGAGAGCTCAAATGAAAATTTAAAGCTAGAAGCAGATGGTCTAACAAATAAACTGGCAGCTAAGGATCAAGAACTTTCTAAGAAGCAAAACGAGCTTGAAAATTTTCAAGCTTTGATCCAAGATGAGCAGTCTCGATTTATAGAAATTGAAGCCAACCTTACATGTTTGCAGAGTTTACATTCTCAGTTCCAAGAGGAACAAAAGGTTCTCGCCTCAGAACTTCAAAGCAGGACTGACATGTTGAGGGACTTAGAGACTCGTAATCAAAAGTTAGAAGGAGACATCAGCTCAGTCAAAGAAGAAAACAAAAATTTAAGCGACAGAAATGAGTCTTCTATGATCTCCCTGCAGACTCAGAAATGCGAGATTTCTAGCTTGAAGGAGATGAAAGAAAAACTCGAGGAAGAAGTTGCAAGACAAATTAACCAAAGTAGTGCAGTTGAAGAAGAGATCTGTCGTCTGAAAGATGAAATTGACTGTTTAAACAAGAGGTATCAAACAATAATGGAGCAAGTGAAACTCGCAGGATTGGATCCGGAGTCCGTTGCCTGCTCTGTGAGGAAACTACAAGATGAGAACTCAAAGCTAACTGAGCTGTGCAATCACCAAAGAGATGATAAGGATGCTCTTACCCAGAAGCTGCATGAAATGGATAATATTATGAGGAAAAATGCTGGTCTAGAGAAATTGCTTCTGGAATCAAACACCAAACTAGATGGTTCTAGGGAGAAGACAAAGGATATGCAAGAGAGATGTGAATCTTTACGAGGAGAGAAATCTGAGTTCATTGCTGAGAGAGCTAACCTGCTTTTTCAATTGCAAATCATGACTGAAAATATGCAGAAACTCTTGGAAAAGAATTCGTTTTTGGAGACATCCCTTTCCGGTGCAAACATTGAGCTTCAAGGTGCAAGGGAAAAATCAAAATGCTTTGAAGAATTCTTCCAGTTGCTGAAAAATGATAAGGCCGAGCTTATGAAGGAAAAAGAATATCTCATCTCTCAATTAAATGCAGTTAAGGAGAAGCTTGGAATTTTGGAGAAGGAATTTACTGAATTGGAAGGAAAATATACTGATCTACAGAGAGACAAACAGTTCAAAAATCTGCAAGTGGAGGAATTAAGAGTCTCGCTTGCCACTGAGAAGCAAGAGCGTGCTAGTTATGAAAGATCGACTGACATCAGATTGGTAGATCTTCAGAACAACGTGAGCTTTCTTCGAGAAGAGTGTCGCTCCAGGAAAAAGGAGTTTGAGGAAGAGCTTGACAGAGCTGTAAATGCACAAGTCGAGATCTTCATCTTGCAGAAGTTTATAGAAGACTTGGAGCAGAAGAACTTTTCTCTTCTGATCGAGTGCCAGAAATATGTTGAGGCATCAACATTTTCAGAGAAACTCATTGCTGAGTTGGAAAGCGAGAATCTTGAGCAACAGATGGAAGCAGAATTCTTGTTGCATGAGATTGATAACTTCAGAGGTGCAGTTTATCAAGTTTTTAAAGCACTTCAACTTGAAACAGATTGTAAGACAGCTGACCAGAAGATCGCGAAAGAGAGAATTCCTGTTTCACGTGTCTTGGGTGAGATTAGTGCACTAAAATCTTCTCTCTCTAGAGCTGAATACGAGATGCAGCGACTCGTAATTGAAAACTCTGTGCTCTTATCTTTACTTGGACAATTCCAATCAGATGGCAAGGAGGTAGAATCAGAGAAACGTAATGTAGAGAAAGATCTTGAGACGACAGTACATCACTATGAAATTCTGAAAAAGGACAGGGTCGAGCTATTGGAAATGAACAGGCAATTGAAATCGGAACTGATCGACAGAGAGCAGGGGGAGCTAGAGTTAAGAGCTGAACTAAAAACTGAGCATTCAAAGTTCGAGAGTTTGCATCAAGATTACTCAATTGCTCTCAACAAAAACAAAAATTTGCTTCTGAAACTCTCAGAACTTAAAGGTGAGATGTGTATACTCGAGGAAGAAAATGGTGCAATCCTTCAAGAAGCTATTGCCTTGAACAACATGTCTGTGGTTTACCAGTCCCTTGGGTCTGAAAAGGCTGAGCAGGTTGAAGCTTTTGCTGAAAACCTGACTAGATTGCAAGACATGAATAGTTGCTTGAAGCAGAAGGTTGAAACACTGAAGGAGAAGTTAAAAGAGAAAGAATTGGTCAGTGAGGAGCTTAACTGCAAGCTAGAAAAGTTACAGGAAAGCCTCGAAGAATCCAATGATCTTTTAGAACATCAAATTTCAGATAAAGAGGAGATCTTAAGACAGAAGGCGCTGGAGCTTCTAGAAGCTGAAGAGATGCTCAAGGCTACACATAATGCAAATGCTGAACTGTGTGAAGCAGTTGAAGAGCTGAGGAAAGACTGTAAAGAATCTAGGAGACTGAGGGGAAATTTAGAGAGGCGGATATCTGAACTGTGTGACCTTAGTGGAAAACAAGATAAAGAGATTAAGAAGCTAAGCAATTTGAAGGAGAATTTAGAGTCGGAGGTAGAGTTGTTACACAAGGAAGTCCAAGAACACCGAGTTCGAGAGGAGTTCTTGAGTTCAGAGCTGCAAGAGAAAAGCAATGAGTTTGGACTTTGGGATGCCGAAGCAACATCGTTCTACTTTGATCTACAGATCTCAGCTGTCCGTGAAGTCTTGCTTGAGAACAAAGTTCAAGAACTCACAGGAGTTTGTGAAAATCTCAAAGATGAAGCTGTTTCAAAGACCACAGAGATAAAACAAATAAAAGAAACAGTTGGATTCTTGGAATTTGAAGTGACTGAGCTGAAGACTCAATTGTCCGCCTATGATCCTGTTGTAGTATCTCTAGCAGAAGATATCAGGTCCCTTGAGCAAAATGCCCTGTCGTTGATGAAATTGCCTGCACCAGCTGATCGTCACGGAGAGGTAAACTTATTCCCATTCTTCTATTTGACATCTTGCCTCGTCTTTCTTGGTCTCCCAAGCCGCCCAGAAACTTGATTACCTTTACTAATTGATGGATTTCACTGACCTCGTTAGTAGCTTCCTTTTGGTGAAACCTGTAACTTTTATGTATATGTGCCTCATGATCTAATATTTTCTGTTCTCCTCAGGGCGTCCAGAATGATGAACATCCAGAAGCAGCAGTTTCTCTGGAACCTATTGGACATAGCAGAACCAACCTAGACAATGGAATTATACTTTTGCAGGATATGAAAACAAGAATCAAAACCATTAAGCAAGCAGTTGCTGAGGAGAAAAAGAGGCGTGGAAAGCAGAGAAGACGAAACTCTTCGCACAGAAGCAGAGACCGTAGGCTATTTGAAGAGATGGAGCTTGAGGACCACTTCTCTGGCGAAATCAGACAGCCTAGATCACCTTCAGTGACTGAGGTGAAATATGGTTCATTGATGAAAGACATTCCTCTTGATCAAGTTGCAGACTCTACGTTTTATGGAAGAAGCCGGAGAACCAGTCGTGGTTCCAGTGACCAGATGCTTGAATTATGGGAAGAATCTGCTGAACCAGAATCCAGCATAAAGTCTCTGATCAACATTAAAAACTCAAAGAAGCCTATGATCCCACGCCTTCATCGCAGAAGCAGGAATCCTTCTATTGAATCACATTCTGAGAAAATGGTTGGAGTTGTTGACAAACTAGAGTTATCTAGAGGCACTGAGGAGAATGCAAAGATTCTGGAGAAACTTTTGTCTGATTCTCGAAGATTGGCAAGCCTTAGGATCAGCCTAAGAGATCTTAAAAGCAAGCTGGAGATGAGCGAGAAACAAGGCAAGTTCACTAACCCTGATTTCGCTAGAGTGAGGAAACAGCTGAAAGAGATGGAAGAATCCATCTTTCAGCTTTCAAACACAAATGAGATTCTTTCGAGGGAAATTGAGGAGACCGGAGATGCCAGAGATATCTATAGAAAAGTGGTCATGGAGAAGTCAAGAAATGGGTCTGAGAAGATAGAGCAGATGCTGCAAGAAATGCAGAACATTGAGCGAACAGTGCTAAAGCTCGAAGAAGGAGCAAGCAAAAGTAAAGGAAGGAAAAAGTTCTCTGAGAGTAGGACAGTGATACTTTTGAGAGACATTATCCATAAAGGTGGCAAAAGAACAGCTAGAAAGAAGAAAAATCGTTTCTGCGGCTGTATGAGATCTTCGGGTAATGAAGAGTAGGGTGGATAATAACGTAACGGCATCTAGTTTACTATCTATCTTTCACTTTAATCATGGAACTGACTCTAGAAGTATTTTGTGACATAATTTCCGAGATTTTAGAGCAAATTAGTAACCTTTGTAGTTTCTGCTAAAATGTATGTACCTGGTCTGTGACTCTTATGTTGCTAACTAAGTTTTTTCTCGAAGTTCATTTTATAATGTCTGAGATTATGAACTAGAATGTGATATTATATTACCTAATAAAAAAGTGTCTTACAAGAACGTTGTTATTATGGAAACAGAGATAGGCTGACAGGATCTGAAACATTACAAGGGTACAAAGAATTATTTTTCATAGCTTATCCAAATGGTTTTTGATTCACTGATTTGGGTTGAGGGAAGGAAATGCTGGAATAGACCGTAATATCAGCTTCCGACCATTAGCTTTCCTCCCTAGGATCGACCCCGATTCGGATGAACCCAGATGAGGGGGAGAGACTCTCTTGCTGTTGGGAGAGATGGCTTTAATGTTAGCTATAGGTGAATTGATGAGAATCCCAGGCATAGTCTCTGTTTTGTCTTCCGTCACGGTTCCAAGAGGCTTCTTCTCATTTCGTAACTGCGTCAAATTACTTTCTGGTTTTCTGAAAGAAGAAGAACCCGTGCCAAGAAAAAACTGCGTCGGAGGCAGTCGGTTCTTTGACAAGAATGGCTGATAAACCACCAAATGTCTGCTAAGAAAATGTAATATAGCAAATCAGGAGCTGTCTTGCTTGTACATAGTTTAAAACATTGATAAGAGTTACCTGTACTGTGGCAGGGGTGTCGACGGTTGATCAGAACTTGGGATCTGCTCCACTTCTTTCGACACCTCGATGTTGTCTTGGACTTTTGCTTTTCGTTTGTCATCTGTCTCCCGATAGTCCTCTTGTTTGCTTTCCGTGATCATAAGTAACGACCCTGAATATTGTAATAATGTCAATCAAGAGACTTTGGAATGATAAATAGTTATGGAGCTGAGGAGGCTAACCTTCTTTTCTGCCAAATGCATTTTTGCATCCTTCACATCTACAATTAATGGAACAGCCGACCCCACCCTGTAAGATCATCAGGAACAAAGTATCTGACTCAGATCATGGAAGATAACCTAACAGATAGATAATAAGTACAATAATGAATAGATGATAAAAGAAAAACCTGATAGCATTCACAGTATTTCTTCAGACAGTTCGATTTCTTGCAGTTGCAGCCGCGTTTGTGCCGTGCAGAAGCTGGAGTTTTACTTGCATCATCCTGTGCAAGATTAAAGTGTCATCCCTCAAGATAAAATGGAGGAGAGCAACAGAGAGGGGAATAAGAAAATGTAATTGAGTGCTCTTACCCCAGCTTCCACGATGGAATCTGTGCTTCTGATGACTTTAGGAGCAAACGCAAGTGGATTTCGAGATTCAATTTGTTTGCGGGTAGCCAGGACAGTGTCTTCATGGATAGGTATATTAAAGCAATCCACACATGAACATGGCTCTATGCAATAAACCCCAGCAGCAAAGCATTCACAGTAACTGCAAAGAAAAGAGACTCAAAATAATGGTTAACTACTTCAAGCCAACTTCGTTTAAAGTTTACAACAGGCAAGATTAAAGAGCAGCTTACAGCTTCAAACACTTTGACTTTTTGCAGTTGCATCGCTTACATGACTCGCCCTCACCCGCTTGTTCAGACACACGCCTGTACATATATGCAACGAAAATAAGAACATAAAATCAAAAGTAGATATACAAATCTGTTACAAAAAAAATCCCAAGAAATAACTTGCATCTTTTTCTTAAGGCTGCCCGGATTCAAATCTGGGAATACCAATGCTTTGGGAACTTCTTGTACAGGTTCATTTTCTGCTTGGTCCGAATTTTCTTGCACAGTGTCTTGGGAGTGAATCGGAGTGGTAGAGCCTGAGAAAGTCTTTTGAATCTCTCCAGACATGGAATACTCGTGTATAACATTGATGTTATTGTCCATTGAGGAGATTGCAACGGCATTTAAATGAAGACCAATACCAGGTACAACACATTTAGAGGAAGATTCACAAGCCGTCTTATTGACACACACAGATTGCTGATCATCCGCTACATCCTTCTTCCGCTTCCCTGGCATCTCAAAGTCCAGGCAGCGTCTTCGCATCCCACCACGATGCAAGTTAAAGATCGACTACCACAAACAAACACAGCACAAAGGAACTAATTCAGTATAACTACGAGACCACAGAAAGTAAATATTCACGTTGGAGGAAAATATAAGTCATTTTAAAATATATTGCTGAACTAACCTCATTGGCAAGCTCAGCCAAAGACTCATTTTCATTGCTGGATCCATTGGCTGAAATATCTTGGGTGATATCAGGCTGCTTTGTTAGCTTGACACCAGCGCATAAACGTCTTTCTGAGCTTGATATTTTATCCACCAAGCATCGAAAAGCCTCTGAATCATTTGGAGATCGAAATACTAACAGCTCAGATGCATCCGAGATTAAATGTCCACAGTCAGGAGTGTCTTTATCTTGCTGAACAGCAAGCATCTTCTGAACACCCATTTTGACATCCTCGGAAGACGAACCGCTGTCTCCTCGAGGAGAATCAGATGGAGCTTCGATGACAAAATCTTCAGGGCAAAGTGAATCACTATGATCAGGAGTTTGGCTGTCGGACTTTAGGATGTGTGGCAGCTCAGAAGAGGTTTCAATGGAAGTTTCTTCTTCATCTTCCAAGGAAGCTTCTTTGTTTAGATCTTCAACTACTGATACTACAACTTCTTTAGAAGCAGATCGATCTACAAACTCTAAGGGCTTTGAACGATCAACCGAGTTATGACTACAACAACAAAAACTAACACCAATTACAACAGTAAACATCATCCTTTATTCAAACAACTAGAAGAGTATTCATGAAAAAGGGGTTAAAGAAAACATTTTTTACCACCTGAAAAATCGAGATTCTCTGTGAGAATTCGCATGAGGAGAGGTAAAAACAGGAGGAGGAGATGTGAAACTCAGAGAGCTAAACGTCTGAGCAGTGGAGATGGATTTGACCGGCTCAATGGGAGAGAGACTGTTAATGTAGTTGAACACTGGAGAATCCTACATTGCAAGCCAATTACAGTCAACAGGAAGCAAATTTGCAGTTCACAGACAAAAGTTTGGTGGAAACAAGATGAGAAATTGTGGTCAATTCTTAAAGTTGACCTCTACGACAAAACACATTTTCTATCTTTTGGGATCAGAAAATGGCAAAACTCTTTATTAAATATGTGGAAAAAATGGAGCAAAACCCAGAAAAACTACACACTTTTTCTTGCTCAAAACCAGTAACAAGCATGAAGAGAGAACGAAAGGAGTGAACTTCAACGAAAATAAGAGATGAGTGCTGAAGAAAAAACCTCGAATTTGGATTTGGGAGTAGAAGTTCCGATCTGGGAAGTAGGATTCTTCTGGGATTTGTCCATTTTCCAGCAAAATTACATCTACATTGCCTCTATGCATATACTGGTTTTTTCTAGGGTTGATAGAGTTCGAAAGAAAAAAAAATATATTGTCCGCGCCAGTGCGAATCAGTGTGAAACAGTGCGAAGAGTTGTCCAAATCGTATCACACTTTAATAAGTCCACTAAAACACGTCATCTTCACATCGCCTGGACCTTTAAAATCAGGCCCAACATTTTGTACCTCAGCCGAATGAGATTGTTAAATGTTCGATTGATCCCAAGTTATATGTTGACATGACCTTATCTGTAACCAATTAAAGACGCGTAATATTAGCTCTGAATATTTTACTCTAGATGTAAATCTGAATCTGATCTAAAATAAGAACTAAACTGAATCGGATATAGTAAAATATATGAACTGGATATTAAGTTCTAGACATTCGGGTACCTAATCCGAGAACCGAATCTCTACCCAAAATACATGATTTATTTAAATATAATTATTATACATAAATTTTAATTATCAAAATATTCAAAATCATAACTACAAAACTAAATATATTAAAGGTGTGTGGAAAAACCTAAAAAACTTTAATTTTTCTTTTCTGAAAGTCTACACTTTTGATCACCGATCTATTTTCCCAACAGTTTGGCCACTGAAAATAATTACTCTTCTCCGCCTCTTCCTTCCTCCAACTCTCAGCTCTTGTTTCATCTACCGATGCGCACTATATCTCATCCTAAACGTTTTCCGGTCTTTTTCCTCCAATATCATCACCTTTGCCATCGTGCTCCACGCTGGGTGACGGGCTGCATGGGGAAACCTTTCTGCCATGGTCGCTTAAACAATGCCTCTCTGAGGTGTCCTTACCGGAGTTGTTGCATCATTTAGTCTCGTCGGATCTCGTTCGTTTTGGCTTGCTGAAACTTTAGATATGCAAGTGTTATCAAAAGTAGGAGTGACCATTGGTGAGGTGGTGGGTGGAGCTTGACCAGATTGTTGTCGATGTCGCTGGAATCTCCTTTGACGGAGAGGTATTCTAGAGGTGGAGGAGGTGTTTGCTTTATTTTTCTTATTCAAATTATGTGTTTTGTAGTATCCAATTAGGCTGTTTCGGACTGGTTGTAGTTGGTTAGGATGAGATGAGCTAGTTTCAGTTAATTACTTCTCCAAGTTAAGCTTTATTTTTTGTTGGGTTCGATCTGAGACTGTTTTATCCGGCATTCTGTTTCACTCGTTAAGAATGGTTTCACTCTTTGTGTGCATGTTTAGTGGCTGGTTCGAGGTCTTTTCATTTCAAGGGTTTTGTTGCGCTTTCAATGAGTCTCGTCATCGTTATAGGAAGACTTGTTATGTCTCTGTTATTTTCAGAATCTTTTGAGTTTTATTTTCTTCCGTTTCAGCACTCTAGTTCATAAATTGAAAGATTCACCTATTCACAATAGGAGGTTTTGTAGTCCATTGTTGCTTTGGTCATTTTGTGGGGACACTGTTTGTTAGGGTAGGGATAGTAATTAGTGAGATTAGTTTATCGGTTCTTTTTTTTTAATGATTTCTAGTCCTAATTTCATATTAATCTCCCCTCTTTTGAGATATGTCCTATGGCTTTTTTGGTTTTTGCTGGTTGTTGTTACTTTTGTTTCTTAATCGTATTTCACGGGAAAACTTATTATTATGTCGGTTATGTAACTTTTGTATATTTTCTTTGGTTTAAAATTAATAAATGCCAAAAAATTAAATATATTAATGTCAATAAACAGATGACCGAGTTGGCTTGTCCTTGATTTACATAGACACCATGTGGTGAATTTGAATCTCACCATATTTCAGTTAGAGAACTTAGGTTATAGATCGACAATGAGTCGATCCAATAGTTTCTTTGATAAAAAACTAAATATATTAATCAAAATAACAAAAAAAAAGAATACTAAAATATTCAGTTTTCAAATTAAAGTATGAATTTTCTAGCAAATTTTTAATCTTGAAATATAATTTAGATTAAAAAACTCAAGTCCGAAGCAAAACCATTTAAAAACTGAAACCGATACGAACAAATTTATTAAATCGAATCCAATCCAAACCCAAAATTTAAACATACATAACATGTTTTATATTGCTAAATCGGAAAGATTCGATTTGGATCTGAAAGGAGAGGGACAAGGGTGGTCTTGCTTGGCGCGAAGGCTGCTGGTTTGGGGGTACGGTACTAAAGGTCCTCAGAGTTCCAGGCGATTTTGATTTTGGGCAGCTGTTCACCGTTGGATCTCGCCAATACAGCCCCCTATGGTAGTCAAGAGTTTCATAGGGAAGGTGACGCATCAAATGCTACTATAGTCATCGACTCGACTGGAGTGGGAGAGTCAGAGTTGAAAAGAGGGAATGGGAATTGAACTCTGTGAGATCTAATCTCCCGTTGTTCCTCAGACCCAATGCCAAGCCTAATGCATATGATTAAGATATTTGTTTCTCTATTAGGAAAAAAGAATCTATAAGCAATTCAGTTACTTAAAACTACGAGGCTAGACGGTGATAAACGATTGGTGGTCCAGATCAACAAAAATTCATAAACACCAAACTAAAATCTAAAGGTATAGATCCTATCTAATTTCTTGGATCAACAAATTATAAGCTTGGAACATGTGAATACCTCTGTTTATGCCACAACACCTATGCATGTGGAAAAAGATTCAAACTTGGAAACTCCCAGACAACTTAAAATACGTTCAATCACTCTACCACATTAGGGCAAGTTTCTTCCCACTTATTAAGTTATTTGAAACTTAAGGTTTTCAAACCCAATGCTTTGGTCAGTTTTGTTGACCCAATAAAATAAAATAATTGGTCGTTGTTAGTTTTGCAGATAATATGTTAGATTTTAGTTATGAAAGAATTGCTCAAATAGATCAAAACTATACTCTAATTAACAAAACAGTTTTTGTTCAAAAAAAAGTGTAAAGGGTGTAATTACGATTACACCCTTGAAACAAAAACATAACTTTTCTTCTTAATCTTTCTTTTTCTCTGGTTAATTTCACAAAAGAAAAAAGAAACCTAATTGTTGTTGTTAAGCTCTCTTTCTTTTCTTCGTCGTCTTACTCATCGTCTTCGTCGTCTTACGCATTGTCTTCTTCATTGTCGTGTTCTTTATCAAAGGTATTTTTCGCGGGGACATTTGGGTTTGTCGTTTACGTAGACATTGAGTTTGTCGATTTTGCGACATTTGGGTTTCTCGATTTTGTGACATTTGGGTTTTTGTTCTTCATCTTCTTCTTCTGTGTTAGTCAAGTATAGTTCGTATCTAGTTGTGAGGGTAAAAGTGAAGTGTAGTAGAGATATGCTTAGTGTAGTAGAGTTAGGGTGAAGTGTAGTAGAGATAGGCTTAGTGTAGTATAGTTAGTCTGACGTTTGGTAGTGGTAGGTTGTAATGTAGTAAAGTTAGTCAAACGTTTCGTAGAGTTAGGTTGTAGTGTGGTAGAGTGGAGTTAGGTTGTAGTGTGGTAGACTTGGATTCCGTATAATAGAGTTAGTCTGATGTTTGGTAGAGTTAGGTTGTAATGTGGTAGAGTTGGCTTGAAGTGTATTAGAGTTAGGTTGTTGTGTGCTAGAGTTGGATTCCGTGTAGTAGAGTTAGTCTGACGTTTGGTAGAGTTAGATTGTAGTGTGGTAGAGTTGGCTTGTAGTGTGGTAGAGTTGGATTCCATGTAGGGGGAAGTGTAATAAAGTTAGTCTGACATTTGGTAGAGTTTATTTGCGTGTAATGGAGTTGGGTTTTTAATGTTTATTGTTTATTTTCATCTTTAGATATGACTGAGAAGAAGTACCCGGATAAACTTTTCAGACACGGTCTACCGATGATGAAGAACCGAAGCTTCAACCATTACTGCAATCTTAAAAACATCAGTAATATATCAAGGGTATTGGTGAGGATTCATACGTAGACATAAAGGATAACTCTAGCCTATGCGTTTTTCTTTAAGCTCGCAGACTCGGACTACACGTTTGCTGGGAGGCATATACAGTACTTGTTGATGTATCAACTAGTGACTAAGAAGAAGTATGAGATGTGGGTGTTGTTTGGGTCTCGGCCTACGAGGTTTTCTCTACACGAGTTCACGGAAATCACGCATCTTAATTGTGATAACTTCGAGGAGTCTTCTAATGTGGCAGATGCCCACAAAGAGCTTTGGAAAGAAATGGGTTCAGGGGTTGGTGAAGACCCTACATGGATAGAGTTTAAAGACATGTTGGGGAGATATAGAGGGTGGTCTTTCGAGAAGAGGAAGATGGTGGGCTTTATAGTGGTGTTGGATGTAGGGGTTTATGGTTGTCACGTAAATAGTAGGATTCCTTTTAGTTATGTGAAGTTGGTTGCAAATTTTGAGAAATTCGAGAGGCATCCATGGGGAAGAGTGGCGTTTCAAGAACTGATCAAATCGATCAAAAGTGCAACTTACAAAAAGGGCACTACTTACACTCTACATGAGTTTGTGCACTCACTTCTCATATGGGCATTTGAGTCTATCCCCATACTAGCTGAAATATTTTGGGATCAAAGAGAAGGTGACGTCCCCATTCTACGATGGAGACCAACCAAAAAACAAGCCATTGAACCCGAGAAAATTGTGAAGTTAGAGCAAAGAAACACGGAGGATGGAAACGTAAATTGCTTTCATAGTAGAGTTGGTTTAAGTGATTGATAGAGTTCATTTATGTATAGTAGAGTTCATATACCGTATAGTAGAGTTAATTTTCAAGTACAGTGGAGTTGATTTTACTCTACTAGAGTTCAGTGCAGTAGAGTTCAATTTAGTATAGTTCATTTATGGGTAGTAGAGTTCATTTACGTTTAGTAGAGTTCATTTATGTTTAATAGAATTATTTTGACAGTTTAGTGGAGTTCATTTATGTGTAGTAGAGTTGATTGCTGGTTTAGTAGAGTTCATTTGTGTTTAATAAATTGCATCTTCTCGTCTACCAGGTACGTCTTAACCAGCAAAATTCCTAGCCTCTGGAGATAATGCCTTTACGGCCAGACGTTATTGCAGATCCCAAAGTGGACACCATGCTTAGAGACATACTTGCCTCCAGTATAGATGAATCCGCCTGGGACATAAGTAATAAGAGGAAGGCAAATGATTATGTCAAGGACATGATAAGCAAGTGTTGTGCTCATTCAAATGACCAGGTGAAGAAAGGGAAAGAGAGTAAAAAGCAGAAGGAAGAGGTCAAACAGAAAGACAAAAAAACAGAAGGTCGAGGAGAAAAAACAGAAGAAAGAAGAGAAGAGACAGAAGAAAGAGATGGATGACTCCACTACCTTGAAGGATGTGGCGAGAGTCGTTAAACAGAAAAAGCAGAAGGCAGAGAAGTCAACTGCATTGCTTGACACTCTTAGAGGTTTAACCAAAGCTTCCGAAAGAATGAGACACGATCGCAACGTGTTTGCTGAACGTATATATCGTCTGGAGGAGACTACGCTATAAACCAGGACAAACATGTCAATGCTTGCTGACCGCGTGTTTAGGCTGGAGTGTAACACATCAAACAATATAGGTCTTGCTTGAGATGATTCTTAGGCTGGAGGAGACCAGGGCGCAACCACAAGTTTATAGTCTGGAGAACAAAAAGGTTGAGAGTGGGAAGAGGGTGGAGGTCAGACAACTCCACCACATCGAACTCCTAAACCTGTGAATCGTGAAGAGAATATAGAAGGCGATACAGAGAATGCCTCTAAAGATGTGGATCTTAAATCGGTATGTAAGGCTCTATTTGAATGAGACTTACTCTGATTGATTAACCCTATGTACAAACATTGAATTCTTAACATTACATACATATTTGTACAAACATATAAACATAAAGTTGTGGGTTGTTAACTTTGGTAGAGCTTATATATGGTTTGGTCGAGATATGTGTAACTCTACTAAACAATTCTTGTGATGAATATATCTCTACCAAACCATAAAAATTAACTTTACCACTATTAGCAACTCTACCAACTGTCAAGCTAACATAGTAGAGTTACTTTTCGCAGACACCTCTTTGGGAGCGGCCTAGGCTGGTGGACTAGAACTCGGAGAAAACACCAAGTGCAAGTTCAAGTGTTCTGTGTAATAAAATTAATCCAATAACATCACCAACAAATGCAGATTCTCACCTCGATGACACCCAAGTGTCCCAAGCCAGCAACAAACGTACCATCCCACCTAACCAGGTAAACTCGTGTTTAATAAGTCTTATTGGTAGAGTTGATAGTTTTGTTTAATAGAGTTGACATTTTTTCTTATTTTTGTAGAATAAATGGGTTATCGAAAGTCAGGAGACATCCGACCCTATCAGCTCGTTATCACGGGTTGTTAGGAATCCAGAAGACTCGTCGAAAGCAGAACCTCTTGACAAGGTACCTTACGATGAGGAAAAATTGAAGCCATGAATGTCACAGCTTGGCCTCATAAACCTGGTGGATTCTCCTGAAAAGGCTACACAAATGCAAGGGGAGCTAGTTTGTATGGTAGACGTGTTACAGAAAGAGACTCGGGCACGAGTACTCACTAAGAACTAGGTAGAATACATTTACAGTATGATAGAGTTCATTTCAAATGTAGTGGAGTTCATTTCAAATGTAGTAGAGTTCATTTACTCGTATGGTAGAGTTCATTTACCGTATAGTAGAGTTCATTTACATTATAGTGGAGTTCAGTTTCAAGTATAATAGAGTTCATTTACCTAGTATAGTAGAGTTCATTCTATCTTATAGTAGAGTTCATTTACCGTTCTTTTTTTTCTTCTTACAGGTATCCCCTTTCTTAGATTGTTCCATTATCAAGAGGATTCATAAGATTGTGGTTCATTCTCCTCGTGTCTATGATCCTTTTGGGCTGATTCCAATAAAAATACTTTGGCTACGCGACTATGTGAAGCATGAATTGTAAGTATTTATTTGAATATGCTATGTTGCTATCAATTTCGTCGATTATTTACAAATTTGTTAATTTCTGTAGGGAAATTATGGTGGACAAGAACTCGAGTTCAAATGGGGATTTCTCTCTCCTCTTGATCACCCCACAAAATAAGTGGCTTATCCCTTAATATGGCTGGCTGCACGATTGCGTAAGTTCAAGTATAAAAGAGTTAAGTTTGTTGTAGTAGAGTTCATTTAAAGTACTAATACAGTTATGTTACTCTTTTTATTACAACATATGAAGTCAGGGATGAACCTTTGTCGGCAAAGATCGTTGCAAAATCCAAGCCCATACAAGAGTAATCGGATTGCTTTCCTCGAGCCACTGTTTTGTGCTTTTTGGTGTCACACATACACAAGGAATTTCGTGAGAAAGGAGGATAAGTACCCGTGGCCGAATGGGTTCAAAGATATCTTCCAGGGCAAGCAGCCTACATTCTGTGCCACTTACAAGCAGTGGATGAGAGACATGGACATGATCTACATCCCTCATAATATTAACAACAACCACTAGGTAATCGTGGAAGTTAATATGTTAGAAGCGAAAGTTCGCATATACGATCCCAACCCAACTTGCAACGTCGCTGCTACAATGATAGAGTCATGCAAGTAAGTTACTCAAATTCAATATAGTAGAGTTCATATACCGTGTAGTAGAGTTCATATACATATATAGTGGAGGTGGTGGAGTTCATATTCTGTGTACTAGAGTTCATGTAGTTCATATACATGTGTAGTAGAGTTTATTTATCTTGTGGTGTAGTTCATTTTCCGTGTAGTAGAGTTCATATACATGTGTAGTAGAGTTCATTTACAGTTCATATACATGTGTAGTAGAGTTCATTTACATGGTTCTCCTTTTTTGTAGGTCATATGCCGTGATGATTCTGAATATAATCAAGTGTTTCTCATCCGAGGAGATGCGTCCACACATTAGTGCGGCTCAATATAAGATTTTGCGTGTGACTAAGGGCGTACCACGTAATAAACAGTTAGGCGACTGTGGCGTGTATGCTTTCAAGATGATCGAGTGTTTGGCCATCAGATGCAACTTCAAAGGTCTTCCTGACGAGTACATCGGCTTCTCTCGGCTGGAATACGCAATTGAATTCAGATAGAAACTTCTGATAGAAGAGGCAATTGCTTAAAGTTATCCAAGACCCACACAGTTGTGTGATAAGAACGTCCTCATCATAGTATCCCAAGACCTCCTACTGGATTGGTAGATTTTTATAGTCTATGTATAGTCTTAGAGTAGTCGCTTTGCATATGTGTATAGTCTTAGTTTGTATAGTCTTAGAGTAGTATGTATTTGTATAGTACATATTTTCGCAAAAAAGCGATCTTGTATAGTCGTACATGTTTTATTAAATAGGAATATATAGGTTATTGAACACAAATTAACTCTACCATTCGAAGACCATACATGATCTAACTCAACCATTCGAATGACCATACTTGATCTAACTCTACCACAAAATACCTAACTCTACCATTTGAAGACCATATGTGATCTAACTCTACCATTCGAAAGACCATACATTTAGGAGCTTCTCAACAGATGTTGCTAAAATAGTAGACGTGAGAGTGGTCTTCGTCTTCCTCTTCGCGAACCAACGTGTTAACATCGCCCTAATTGCATCTACAAGCTGCACAATGGGGAAAGTTTTTGCCTCTCATAACGCATGGTTGTCGGGAAAGTAAACTCGACTCTACACACGCACGTCAACTTTTATCAAGTACACATGAAGCTTTGGATCTAACGCCTGAATTTGAGCAAGTATAGCGTTGAACTCATCGACCCTAAAAGCAGTGGCAGCTTTCTTGAACAACTTAAAGGGCTTGCAACCTCTAAATTTCAACAAAATGTTCTTACGTAGGTGGTAGGTGCAAATACCCCGAGAAGAAAGTGGATACACATTCTTTATTGCTTTAGCTATGGATTTGTGCACATCTGATATGATAGCAAGTTCTTTGTCATCAGGTATCACACGGTTGAGCTGTCTAAAAAACCATTCCAAAGATTCGTCATTCTCGGTATCAACCACACTGAAAGCCATAAGAAAGATGTTGAATTTACCGTCTAGCATGGTAGCAGTTAGTAGAGTACCTTTATACTTCCCTTGCAAAAATGTACCATCAACCACAACAACCTTCCTCATGTACGGAAAACCCCTAATACTTGCATAGAAGGCGATGAATAGAAACTTAAACTTGTTTTGCCCGTATACTTCAAGCTTTATTAGGGTTCCAGGATTCGCTCTACTAATAGCAAACAAGAACGACAGAAGTTCTTGGAAACTACTTTCCAAACTTCCTGTAACTAGGACTCGTGCTTGACTTAGAGTATTGTGTGTTTTCCAGTACTTTATCTGCATATATTGTAGTTATGACGATGTCAACTCTACTATGAAGGAAGATTAGCTCTACTATGAGGAATTTAACTCTTTTACAAGGTACTTAACTCTACTAATTCCACATTAACTATACCACGTTAATATTAACTCCACCATACCAAACCGGAGTCTAACTCTACTACTTCCACATTAACTCTACTACGTATTTTTTAACTCCATTATACCAACATTTAACTCTACTACAAGGAAGATTAACTCCACCATGATGTAAAATTAAGTTAATACCTTTAGACCGAATCACTTGTTCATTAAATCAACAACGTGTCGACGAAGAACAGATGGTTCAATTCTACCTACAAATTTCATGTATAACCTTCCTAAGACTTCCGTAGACGCTTCCGGAACAGAACAACTATGTTATCCCCTATACTTCCGGACAAAGTAACAACCACCGTCGTCAACATGTGAACCTCATACTCTCCACTGACAGTTTGGTACCAAACATTTCACATCCAACACTGCCTTCGATGAAGCAACAACATCGAAGTCAAACCTCTGTAAGACAGAAAGAATCTTTAGCCTCGTCATGAGTTCTTTTTTAATGAGTATCGTTGCCCAACAACTAATGCGAGTGCTCACATTTCTATGTCCAAATACTTAGCATTCAAATCCAACCTCATTGCTTTCTCTGAGAGGTTTTTTTTCTCTTCTTCCTTCAATTTTCTACGAACACTAATATAATCTACATCATCCGAGCTTGCACAATCCATATCATCGCAACAGTCGAATCTGAATTCCACATCTTCGTCCTCAGCATATTCTGTTTTGTGTTTCACATTTTCCATATATTCTTTGGTCCACCTTTACTAAACACCGAATCAACTCTACTAAAAGGGTTATCTCTACTACACGAATGATCAACTCTACTACACGAAATATCAACTCTACTACGCCAAGGGTCAACTCTATTATACGAGGCATCATTGTTCTCCCACTTACAATGGAATTTCTCGTCACTGTTACCTTTACCGTTACTACAGTGACATTTTTTAGGGAAACTCGATGAAACACGAGATCTAGTAGAAATTTTGACACATAGACGCATTGTTTCTTTATGAAATTGTTGCAAAAACACTTGCAATTGTCTTTCGTTACTTACAATTACAGGGGGAGTATCCTGTGGTAGTGAATGAATGACTACATTTGGCATGTAGCTTAGTTTTACCTTATGACATTGTTCATCCAAACCAAAATCAGCATAAACCATCTCGAGAAATTCATCGAGCATTAAATCTTTGCCAATGCCTATGATCCGACACCCGTAGGACTGGTCCACCAAAAAAATCCATCGACTTTCTTTAAAACTCCAAATCCAACAAACCAAAATGATATGATCCATCGATCTAAACAGAAACAGAAAAAGCAAAGGAGCTTGGAAGAAGCATTACAATGAAGGACCTTGGAAGAAGCAAATGAGCTTCAAGAAAGCTACAATGGTGTCACTTATGGAGGAATCAGTTAGGTGCGCGGCAGATGAGCTAATAACTGAGGGGTAAATTCATAATTTAAGCTCTACTACAGAGGTAGACTAGGTTTTCAAAATCAACTCTACTACAAAGGTGAGTAACTATACTAAACACATTTTAACTCTATCACTAGTAAAGCTTCTTAACTCTATCATGCACAGATTTTTATCATAAGTCAATTATACTACACGCACTTAAACTCTACTCCGCTAGTGTAGTAGAGTTGATTAAAGCATGAAAATCAACTCTACTACATTGAAATTCTAACTCTACTATACACAATTTTTATTTCATGTCAACTCTACTAAACACAATTTAACTCTACTACGTTGCACTCCGTTAGTGTGGTATAGTTGATTAAAGCGCAAACATCAACTCTATTACGCTGGAATTCTAACTCTACTAAGCACACTTTAACTCTACTACGCTGGAATTCTAACTCTACTATATACGTTTTTTATTCATGTCAACTCTACTAAGCACACTTTAACTCTACTACGCTGAAATTCTAACTCTACTACGTTGCGCTCTGTTAGTGTGGTAGAGTTGATTAAAGCGCAAACATCAACCCTACTACGCTGGAATTCTAACTCTACTATACACGATTATTAATTCATGACAACTCTACTAAGCACACTGTAACTCTACTACGTTGCACACCGTTAGTGTGGTAGAGTTGATCGCTTACGTAGCAGATTTCACTAATGGTACTTTCGTAAATACATTTTTTTTTACTCTTTAGGAAAGAACAAAATGATATATATAAAATTAAAAAAACTATGGTAGTAATTTTCAAACTTTTGATCTATTTAAATAATTAACACTTACTTTCAGTTTAATCTAACAAATCACCTAGTAGTTTTTTGCCATTATCACACATATATTAAGCAATGTATTTTATATTTTGAAAAACAGCGGTTATTAATTGCCATTTTTCCTTTTATTATGCACCTACTGAAAAAAAACACAACCCGTTGTTACCACTAAACTTCAAAAACACGTTTCCGTAAGTTGTTTCTATAAGATCAAAGATTAAAAGAATTTAAATGGTGTGAAGAGAAGGAAACATTGGGATCGAAAGTATCAGCTTTCTTCCGTCATTTTTTCTCAATGGAGTGGACTCTGATGAATCAAGGAGAGGATAAGAAACCCTTCCGCTGTTGGGAGAGGCTACACCATTGATGTTAGTTATTGGAGATTGGGTAAAATTCTCAGACATATCGTAGATATCTTCTGCGATTGTCTCATTCCTCGAATGAGACACCATACTCATGTCTGGATTTCTCATCTTGTAAATTCCCAAGGAAGATAATCCAGAAGCTCCGTGATGATTTTGAGATTGTGGAGGAAGCAGTCTGTTCTTGAATGAGATGGGAAGTTGAGCCAGAGGTTGTCTGAATTGCAACAAAAATGACCAAAATCAGGAATTGTCGAAAAGGCCACACATTGATGATTGTTTTGAGATTGTTTCTTACCTTACTGACATTGGTGTTGAAGTTGAAGCAGCAGAATTGAACAACTCGACATTCTGATGTGTAATCGCAGTTCCACTGTTGCCAGATGTTTGGTTTTTCTTGTCTTGTTCTAACGAAGTCCCTGCAGAGATTAAAGTCAAATCAAAGATCAATAAACATGAGATATAGAGCTTATGAGAAAATGGGGAAACAAAAAGACTTACCAAATTTTCTGCCAAATGTATTTTTACATCCTTCACATCTACAGTCCATGGAACATCCAACTCCGCTCTATAGGATCAATGCATCAGAATTACTTTATTCCAACACAGTTCAAGATTAGAGATGACGAAAGAAAGAACAAAAATACCTGATAGCATTCACAGTATTTCTTCAGACAGTTTGATTTCTTGCAATTGCAGCCTCGTTTGTGTCGTGCTGAAGCTGGAGTTTTGCTGGCATCATCCTGTGGTGAATCAATACAAAATAAAACTGCCTTATTAATGATATAAAATGGATTGAGGCTGTTATGAAGATAATCTTAGAGCTCTTACACCAACCTCAATGATGGAATCTGAGCTTCTGATGACTTTAGGAGCAAATGCAAGTGGATTCCGAGATTCAATCTGTTTGCGAGTAGCCAAGACAATGGCTTCATGGATTTTTTTATTGAAGCAATCTACACATGAACATGGCTCTGTGCAATAAACTCTAGCAGCAAAGCATTCACAGTAACTGCAGAAAGAAACATCAAAAAGAGAGTAAACAAAGATTAAATTACTTCAAAGCAAGCCAAATATTAAAAGAAGACTTTGAGGTATTTAGCTTACAGCTTCAAACACTTGGATTTTTTGCAGGTGCACCGTTTACATGACGACTCGCCTTCTCCTGCTTGAACTGCCTTACGCCTGCGTGTTTCAATGCCAACAGAATGTTGAGAAAATGTAGAAAGGTTTACCCCATTAATCTGTTTACGCAAGTTTCAGGAAAAACTTACCTTTTCTTCTTGGGGCTATTTGAATTCAATACTTTTAAAGCTGAAGACTTTGCAACTTCTTCTGCACTTTGACCTGCATCTTTACCGGATTCATTTTCTCTCACAATGTCTGGTTGCGAGCGAAGAATCGGACTGGTGTAACTTCGCAAACCGTCTTTTGTGTTTTCGGAAAATGAGTACTCATTACCATCATTGTTATCCCTAGAGGAAAACGGAATGGAGTTAAGATGCAGACAAATGCTAGGTACTCCACATCTCGATGAAGATTCACCCAATGTTTGCTGATTATTCCCTGGAGTCTCAAAGTCTAGATGGCGTCTTCTCACACCACGGTGCAAGTACAAAAGTGCCTGTCACACACATATAGAAGAGAATCATTTCAGAGACAACAATCAAGTAAGAGCCAAAAGCTTAAGCAATAGCCATAAAGCTTTTGACTCACATCAGCAGACTCAGATTCATTATTGCCTACATCATCATTCAAAACAGGCTTCGATGCAGGCATTTTACCACCACATAAACGTGTTTCAGAGTTTGATGTTCTCTTCAATAAGCAACCATAAGCCTCTGACTCATTTGGTGTAGCATAAATCAGTCCGGCTGAAGCAGAAATCAGAGTTTCCCAATCCGGAGTTGGGCTTTTTGCCTTAACATTGTCACACATCGTAAGCAAATCCATTCCACCATAAGCTTTTTCATCTTTTCCTCCAGTGGAAGGAACTACTTGATTAGAAGCAGACCCATCTTTTGAAGGATTAAAGATATTATCTTGACTGCAACCAAAACATTTCCAATTAAGAACTCTAAAGAGTAAGTAAGAAGAAGAGACATTGATTTACCTTCTAGACCGAGATTCTTTGAGAGAAACCGCGTGAGGGGAAGCAAAAACAAGAGGAGGAGATGTGAAATTGAGAGAGCTTAAGGTTTGAGCAACTGAGAATGGCTTAAAGGTCTTAATCGGAGAGAAGCTATTCACGTAATTGTAAAATGGTGAATCCTGCATTCCCAAAAACTTTGATCTCAATTTATCTCGAATCATCATTTCGAATTCAAAGACACAACTCAATTCAAAGAAACCGTCTAAGATTCTAACAATTGTTAAACCAATCATCTCTCGAATTCCAAAAACTCAATCTTCCACTGTAAATGAAAAAAATTGAGAGATGGGTACTGAACACAACAACACAACCATCACAAAAACAGAAACAGAGGAAGTCAAAGAGACTGGTAATAAAGAAGAACCTCGTCTTCGAGTTTAGACTTTGGAGTTCCAATATTAGTCTTGCTCGGTGTATCCATTTTGTTGAAGCTGAACACAAAACATGAAAGTTCACACTAACGCTTACCCCGAACTTGTAGCTCTCTCTATCTTTATGATTTCTATATATACACATGGCTACGTAAGTAGATATTATGTCTGGTTTTTTTTTGGTAGAAAAAAATGAATAAATTAAAGTAACTGCTGTGATTTAGGTTTCTTTAGCTTGCTTCTCTTTTGTTGGTATTAGAAGGAATAGAAAAACAATTATTTATGTTGTTTTGGTCAACGGTAAATTATATTGGACCATAACTGGTTGACCCAATAGCCAAATTTCTATATAATATAGGTGAGGAGACTCAATCCTAAATTATGCAAATGAGCTGCCTTATGTATACTTACCGTCTGCCACTAGACTAAGAGGTCATTTGCTTCTTATGTTTTATTTATATATATATGTGGCTTACTTTCTCTGTGTTTTTATTTTAAGATAAAACGAGACAAAATATTTCAAACTCTATCAACAAGGTTTGTTAAGATATAACCGACTTTTTTTTTTTGTGAATAAGAATAATCGGAATTGTTACCAGAGTAAATAATATGAATTCAATTTCGTTCCTATTTTATTTTTTATTTTTTTCGGAATAGCTTCTATCACTTCAACATATTCCTCTATTGTGAAATTCAATTTATCGAGAACACAAATTATTTAATCTAGGTGCGTATGGTGGATGAAAAAAAAATGATATAATTAATTATCTCGTGGGAATACATATGATAATTAATACATAAGGATACCATTTGTTGGATTTAAACAAGAAGTATAGAACGAAACGAAAAAACAGAAGTTACAACTTACAAGGTTTTTATTTTTTAACCTTTTGTAATTAATTAAAGATATTGCCGATGAATCTGCTAATTATGAGAAAACACTTATGAGTAATAATGACACGTAAATTAAAATTATTTGGTCAATTATTCATCGTAATAATGATAATCATGACTTAATAGTAATCTTTTCGATGTAACGTTCTGAGAAAATCAAGCCTTTTATATTTAATGGATTGGAATATCCATTAAAGAATAATTATAACAAAATTGCATGGAGATATCATACGATTTCGACCGTATTATAAAATTAAAAATAAATTTATTATATAGTTTATATTATAATAGCCCTTAAAAATAAATTTAAAATAGTTTTTGTTTTAAATTTTTACAAGGAATATACCCGCGTTATAACACGCTATTTAATTATTTTATTTCTATAAATTGTGTTTATTTAGCTAAGTCATTAGACCCGTGTTGATATTTTTGAATATTGTTTTTAAGATTTTGTTTTATAGGCCTAAAATCTGAACCCTATGATACGAGTTAGAGAAACAGAACCCGCCAAAATATCTAAATGGGTCCTAAACTGAAAACCCAAACCAAATTTTGAATTTTTATATAAAAATATTTGAACCCGAACTTGATATATACCAAATCAAATCATATCCAGAAAATAAAAAATATCCAGGTTATTCTTAAATCAAAAGAACTAAAATACCGAATTAGATTAACACAAACTAACAAAATACTAAAAATAAGTTCTATATATATGTACTCGTGAATACTTAATCTAAGCCCAAATCAAACTTGAATCAAGAATTCCAAAACGAAAGCGTTTTCCGCTTTAATATATAAGATACAAATTTTTTTTTTTTTTGTCAACTAGCCTACTGGCTTTTAAATCCCCTCCCATAATTGCAGGTAGGGGGTTCGATCCTTGGTGCCTTGAAGATTTGTAAAGTGACTACACCACTGGGCCACCTGTCCTCGGCATATAAGATACAAAATTAAAAATTAATAAATATTTAAGAGAAAAAATCAATAAAAATAAAAATTTATCGGGTACAATTTTGGTTCTTGATCCAGTTTTGGTCTGATTTTAGATTCAATTTTCCGGATATATAGATATAGCACCTTTTCTGGTATTTTTGAGGTTCAATTTTTCTAATTTGGTATTTTACTTTTTTGATTTAAAATTTATTTGGGTATTATCAATTTCATATATATGGTTTGGTTTGGTATAAACTGATCTTGGGTTCAAATATTTTAATATAAAAATTCAAATTAAATAAAATCTAATAGAAAAATTATAAACTAAAATTTGGTTTTTGATATGGTTGAAATTCAGTTTTTTGGTACATAGATATATGATTCATTTGAATATTTGTTGAATTTGGTTCTTCTAGTTCAGATCGATTTCAGTTCAGATTTCAGATTTCTAAGACAATATTTCAAAAAAATATTTTAAAATATTTTTATAATGTAATAATTTAAATAAAAATAAATTATATAAACAATCACTATAATCAAATCTTGCGTTATAATACATATGTAATCGTAGTTCGTTTTAATGATCATGATAGTATTGATCTAAAGTTCCAAAGCCATATATTCCAAGAAAGCCTACAAAACTATATAATTTTCACTTAAAGTGTCAATATATATCATGAAGTACGAATTTTATCTTACTCCCCTAAAAAATTTACTGCAAAAAAAGAAACTAGAATCCAAATAAAATATTAGAAGCATGAATGGAAATAAAAATATTATTCTCAATTTGTATGTTCCTGATTTGATCTTTAATCTCATATAATATTTCGTAATTATGATTTTATATTGTTGGTCTTATTTAGTAAGTTTTACCGTTGGATAAAACATTTCATATAGACTATTACTCCACGTCCGCAGATTTCATGCAATCACGTATCTCCATATAATATTGTTTAAGGTTTACAAAATAAATTTAAGTCGAATTGAACTTTGTTAATATAATTGTTGAAAAAAAAATATTAATTACTGTTAACAATGAAATTATGAATTCCATATTTCATTTATCCTTGTAGGAAATACTGTGGAAAATATAAACTATTATAATATAAGCAAAATTAATACTACTAGTAAACTATAGAAAATGTATAAAAATAAAAGTATTCCTCTCAACTTCTATGCTTCCATTCATCTATATCTCATTGATCCCTCTTGTATTCACTATATGAGCTATTATATGTTGTTGAATTGTGAATACAGTTATTACGCACCTACATAAGTCTATTATTTATGTATAAATAAATAAGTCCATTATGTAATATATGCTATTTCCTGAAACATAATAAATAGGTCTTTATTTCTCATAGCGAAGTTACTCGTGACGCCATAAAGCGTATGCTTCAAATGTTGGCACAGAAGCTCTGATCTTTCATTGGTACGTGAACGTGATATATATACAAAGGTTAATATGCAACATCAGAAATCTTTTGTACGATGAAAACTAACGTGTTATTCGATGTAAAAGTTATATCATAGTTAATAATTAATGTTTTGATATAATGAAAAGTAACATTTTACACTTTTGATGGATGTGATATATGCAAACTTTATTCGACCAGATCTAAACTATTGACATATATCACATCGCATACTTCTCAAGGCTCCACATCTCTTCCTCTAACGCTCCATACCTAACGTATCCTACATGCATAACCATTAATTCGGAAATACAAACTTTTATAGTATATTTTTTAATAAATTTCTACTACAGCGGATTTTTCTCATTCTAGTAGTTAGAATAATTTAAGTAGTAACTTTGAGATCAAGACGTACAATTTATCACCACTGCAATAATAAAATAAAAGAGTTTTAGAGAGTGAGATTTAAACTATAAATCAAACTTTTCTGATTTAGTTATTGACAAAAAAATATACTTCCGGAAAACAGTTTAGAATAAAAACGTAAACCCAACTGTTTTGAATTTAGTTTCTATCTAAAACTAAATTGTTTGACTAGACATATGAAGTTATGTTTTAGGTTTCATCGGAAAATTCAAAATTAGATTTATCGTTAATACTGTAGATTTTCTTCCAAATATCCCAATTAACAAAGACTGTGGTTTCATTATCTGTCTAAACTCTACGTTGAGCCAAACATCACTCTATGCTAAATCTTTTCATTGTATTTTTATTGATAATCGAGTGATTAAAGTGACAGATAACAAAATAGTAAAGTATATAATATATAAGTCTCCGAGTATTATACACTTCTTCTTCTGGCAAGAGGGCTCCATGCGATAATCATTATGTCGAACCATTCTCCATTCATGCTACTGCTTTTGCTGTCACGTGCTACATGACACATCACGTGACATCAATAACATACAACTACGCATCTTTCTTGATTATATTTTCAAATAGCCAATAACATTTGCTTGATTTTTGTTACTTTGTGTGTGTTTTATTGTCAGCTTTAATTATGTTTTTGAGTATACAGTTTACTAAATCAGGAGTTATATTGGGATATTTAAAAGCTGCTCCATAAAATTTTTGTGTATGTCAGGTTGTTTATTAACGGAATATTCAGATATTAATTAAGAAAATAAGTGTTGATTTTTAATGATTTTAAATTAAAGATCCTCTTGCTTACTACAAATGGCTACATGAAAAGCCAACTTACCAAACTCATCATTTAGCCTTTGTGTTTCTATCATAGAATCTCATCTATTCCCATATTTAATTATTTGATAAATCAATTGCTCGTTCTATGTGAAAATCAACACTATATTAGGTCAAAATATATCATTGTTGCTTTACAAATTTTGGACTTGGTAAATATGTTTTAATGATACCATAAATTGTCAGTAATTTCAACGCGCAGTAATCCAGTGGTAAAGAATGTTTATACGGACATATATCATTTAGGTTCAATTCGTGTCGTGCACAAATCTTAATATTGGTTTCTCTTCAACCATTATGGGTGGTTGGGCCACCATCCAAATGGTTATCAAGATTTCTCCCATAATCTCCTAATTAAAAGAAGAAAAGTATCAGCAACTATGTGATCCACTCAAAACCGTGCTTATAGCCTATTGAAATAAGCATTTTTCTTACATCACCAATGTTTTTTATAGTTTTAAGAGCAACACTTTTTGGAAATTATTATAATTTAGCTAGTTAAGTTAGTTCTAAATATATTATTTTATAGGTATAATTATATTTTATATATTAAAACGGAAGACTTGTTTTGACCGTATTATAAATATTAGGATAAAATTTATATAAAGTTCATAACAACCCGTAAAAATAGGCATAAGATAGGTTTTGTTACAACTTTTTATATAAATTTATAAAAATTTAATAGAATAAATTTTTATAAAGCTAAAATTTAACCCCAAAAAATGTATCGGTTACAATATAGGCTAACTATACGCTTCGGGTTTGGTTTCAGTTTTTCGGGTGTATACATT
>JAKUCM010008003.1:0-14071 GCA_023374145.1 Lepidium sativum
CAAGCCATCTCTACCACACTACAACCTAACTCTACCAAACGTCAGACTAACTCTACTATACGAACTACAACTCTACTATACGAACTACAACTCTACCACACTACAAGTTAACTCTACCACACTACAACCTAACTCTACCAAACGTGAGACTAACTCTACTACACTACGACCTACTTCTACCAAACGTAAGACTAACTCTACTACACTAACCCTAGCTCACCACACTTCACGCTAACTCTCTCAATCAAAACTCTCACAACTAGTTACGAACTATATCACATTGGCTCAGATCTGGGAGGAACTCTACTTAACAAACACAGAAGAATAAGATGAAGAACAAAATCCCAAATGTCGCGAAATCGACAACCCAAATGTCGTCGCGAAAAATAAGAAAAATAAGAGGAGAAGAAGAAGAAGAAAAAAAAAAAACTTACCTTTGATAAAGAACACGACAATGAAGGCGACGAGTAAAACGATAAAGACGATGAGTAAGACGACAAAGAAAAGAAAAAAAAATAAACGACGGTTAGGTTTCTTTTCTTTTGTAAAATTAACCAGAGAAGAAGAAAGAAGAAAAAAAAAAGTTACGTTACACTATTTATTCTTTTTTAGAACAAAAACTATTTTTGTAATCAGAGCATAATCAATTTTTCATATACTTTCTAAAATAAATAAACTTGGTCTGAGCAAGTTTTGATTTAGACTACTTTTTTAGGCGTGAATGTATTGAGCCGCAAACCCTAATCATGAATTTATAAATTAAAAGTCGTCTGACTATTCAGACACTTGGAAGCATATAATTGGTTTATGTTTTCCAAGTTGAACTGGCAAATACTCGAATTAGTCTACTTCTACTAATAACTCTAATTAACTTCGTACTGGCCGGTCCACTTTATTACAATAGTTTTTTTTTATTATAAAGCCCAGTTAATTACAATAGTTAATAAATATTTCTGTCCAAAAGAACCTAGAAAATTTGTTTTGTTACACTTTTAAAATTCTTACAAGTAAGATGTTGCGATACACTCATTTAGTTTGACCTCCAAATTTTCTTCTCAAATATGGGTTTTCTCCTTGTTTTTTTAGTATGACAAAATTCAATTTTTTTTGTTTAAATTATGCTATTATATGATTTTATGAGATTGAATTTCAAAAGAAAAATTATTTTTCTTTTGCCAACCGATGAAAATATTTGATAAGACACTTTCTCCAGTTTTTTTGTTTATTCTTTAAATTGTGACTGTGTCTATTAAATTGTCTTTATGTAAAAAAAATTTATAGCTAGTTTAAGCGGCTTAACTAAGTAGGTATAATACATTTTTTTTTTACAACGATAAACATACAGCAAATAAACAACCAAATTATAATCGCGATACTCGACCTAGCTTAGCCAAACCATCAGCTTTGTAATTTAACTGTCTGGAAATAACCGATAAGGAGCAGGAAAAGAACTTTAGACTAAGCCTGTGAAACTCCTCCTGTTATGGTAAGAACGCCGGCCACTCCTCGGGATGCTGGATTATAGAAAGGACTGTCTCACAGTCCGTCGAGAGCTCCACTACATGGATGTGTAACTCCACAAGCGCTCCCAAGACCCATAGTACCCGCCTCAACTTCCACATGAAGAGATGATAGACATCTATTGATTCAGATGGATCCCGAACATATTTCTCCCACCGAATCTGAAAAACAAACCCAACCGACCCTCGTGTAGAGACCAGTATCCTTCCAGGACGCGTCCACGTAACATTTGTAGCCCGTGAAACTAAGATTGGTTGTGGTAGGGAATATCAAGGGTGACTTGAACGTCTCAGAGGTGTTTATCCTTATCTCTCTCGGAATTGTAACACCCTGTCTGGCTAGAGACCACTCATTGTGCTCTCCTACAGCCCTATCTATGATAGCACGAGGGTCGAGATCTTCTTGTGTGAAGCAGAACACATTTCGTGCCTTCCAAATATGCCAAATGATCCAGGTAAATTGGGCAAACTCGGCCTGGTGGTGCAGTCCTGGAAACAAATAATCCAGGTTATACCAAACTGGCCCTCCCAGAAACACCCCTGGCGACTGGGTATAGCCGATAAAGCCCACAGTTGAACTGCTGGTGGGCATTCAAATAACACATGATAAATTGACTCTACATCTGCCCCACATCGTAAGCGCCTAGTGTCCTTTTCTATACCTCGCTTTGTCAAATTTAGATATACCGCTATACATCCAGACAACGTTTGCCAAATGAAGCGTTTTATCTTCGACGGAAAATCTAGCTGCCAACACCGCTTATACAAATTATCAAAAGAAGGGCCAAACCTTCTCTGGTCCAATTCTTTTAGTTTACCCGCCAACTGGTATACAGACTTGACCGTATATCGACCTGACGTCGTATAATGTCATCCCCAATAATCTCTCCTCTGACGGATTGGTAATCTGATCGCCAATATTAGACTCGCGTCATGTGGCCTAAAATACTGTCAAATCAGCATCTCTTTCCACTTACCCGTATGTTGGTCTTTAAATTGATCCACCGTCAGATATGAGAATATGTGTAAATCCAATCTCATAGCGGCCCTTGGATTAACATCTGGTATCCAAGGATCCTCCTAAATTCTAATTTCTTTCCCATCCCCTAGTTGGCTAATTAGACCTTGTGCCAATAAAGGCCTTGCCGACATAATGTTACGTCAGCCATACGACACTGATCCACTAACACTTGCCTCCATAAAACATGTATCCTTATAATACTTTCCCTTTCAGACTTTCGCCAATAAAGAATCTGGGAATTCCAGTAGCCGCCACACTTGTTTGGCCAGTAGGCCGAATTAAAATCCTCTAATATACGGAATCCCAATCCGCCACCAGATTTCGGGTTACATAAATCCCCCCATTTTTCCAATGGATACCCCCCCCCCCCCCCCCCCCCCCCCGAAGAACCAGAATTGGACCACCACCAAAACCTAGTTATGGCAGACTCCACTTTTTGGAGAATAACCTTGGGTAATCTGTAACAGCTCATCATGTACGTTGGTAATGCCGTCAGGATAAACTTAATCAAAACCTCTTTCCCTGCTTTGGATAAAAACCGGTTTGACCATGTAGCTATGCGGGCCTATAATTTCTCAGCTATAAAAGCAAAAATTTGTGCTCTAGATCTCTCAGCGATCTCCGGAAGCCCTAGATACTGCCCTAAACCACCTCTTTGACGAATCCCCAAAATCTGTTGAATTTCGGTTTGAACAACCGACTCAACGTGTTTTCCAAATTGAATTGATGACTTGTCAAAGTTAATTTTCTGCCCCGACTGCCTTTCATATTCCGCTAGTATCTTGATAATATGTTTCGCCTTTGCTTTATTTGCGTGACAAAAAAATAGTGTATCATCCGCAAAGAGAAGGTGCGAAATTGGCAGACTAGCACTAGCAATTTTTATCCCAGTAATGAGATTCTCTTGGCCGGCCTTGTGCAAAGAGGCTATAGGAACCTCCGTACATAGGATAAAAAGATATGGAGATAATGGATCCCCTTGCCGTAACCCTCTCTCAGGAACAATACGCCCTCCTGGGGCCCCATTAATTAGTACTGAATATTCTACACTCGTTATACACCACATGATACACTCTATCCACTTGTCACAGAAACCCAGGTTCCCCATTATCTTAGCTAGAAAATTCCATTCCACTCTATCATATGCTTTACTCATATCAGTTTTTATTGCCATGAACTTGCTACTTACAGACTTATTTGTTCGTGGCGCATGTACCATTTCCTGAACAATCAGAATATTATCTGAAATTAAACGTCCTTCTACAAACGCTGATTGTGTTTCTGAAACAATTTTTGGTAAGACGCGCTTTAAACTTAATCCTAATATTTTTGCAACTAATTTATACCCAACATTACACAAACTAATTGGCCTAAATTCAGTCATCTTAGTTGGCCGAGTTACCTTAGGTATAAAACAAATGTTTGTCTTATTTAAAACCTTATCAAAAGTTCCCGTCTTTAGGAAATTATCGACCAATAATATAAGATCCTTCTTTAAAATTTCCCAGGAAGATTGGAAAAACATCGCCGTCATCCCATCTGGACCTAGTGACTTATCTGGGTCCATTTGAAACAGAACAACTTTAACCTCTTCCTCAGAAATAGGTCGCATCAGGAATTGATTATCCATATCTGTAACCTTTCGCTCTAAAACATGTTTAGTGCCCAATCGTGACCCATTGCTTGAAACCAGGTCAGAAAAATAGGATTCCGCCTCCTTCAAGACGGCATTATCTTTCTCAATCCACTGACCAGCATTGTCTATTAACCCAACTATCCTATTACGTACTCTACGTTGACGCACCACAACATGGAAAAATTTTATGTTCTCATCACCCTCTTTTAACCACTTATTTCTACTTTTCTGTTTCCAATAGAGCTCCTCCTCTAGATAGGCCGACTTAAGCTTAGCTTGTGCTTCGTAGAAGGCCTCCATATCTACAATTGCACTAGCATTTTGTAGTTCCACTGCCTGTTTCTAGTAATCAATCTCCTGTCTACCTGACTTGAAATTTTCACTTCTCCAATGGGAAATTTCTCTATGGCAGAACCTAAATATTTCAACCAAAGAAGCGCGTGACCTCAATCTAGTCTCACTCCTCTGCCAGTTACGTTCAACAATATCCCTGAATCCATCTTTCGCCAACCAACTTATATAAAAACAAAATCGTTTGGCCTTAACTGTACCTAGCTGTTCCTGACAACTCAGTAAAATTGGCCGGTGATCGGATCCTATCATATCCAGGTAGTGAATTTCCGATTTTGGGAATAAATCATACCAATTGGCATTACCAAAAGCTTTATCAAGCACACAATGGACGATTCCGTTACTACGTACTCCTCTCCAGGACCAATTGTTCCCAATTTTTGGAAACTTGATCAGTCCACAATCCCTCAACCTTTGACTAAAAGGTGCAAATGAAGATGGATTTCTTATAATGCCCCCTTGTTTCTCATGATTTCCGGAAATCTCATTAAAAAATCCCCACATATAGTCCATGGGCCCGAACGAGTGATACCTAATCGTGTTAGTCGTTCCCAAACATATGCTCTTTTGGTTGAACTGGTTCACCATAAAAGAAAGTTATATGTAAATTAATTCCTATTAGATCAATTGATAAACCAATCATATTCTTATCCCTATAGTTAACATTCACTGTAAAAGTATCATGGTACATAAGAGCTAAGCCCCCACTAGAGTTAATTGGATCCACTGTTACCAACTTAGAATAGCCCAAATGTTGTTGGACTTTGACCAAAAAATCCTCTTTATTTTTTGTTTCTGACAATAATAAGAAATCCGGTTTTAAAACTCGCCAAATATCTCTAAGATAATTAATTGTGATTTTACTGCCTAAACCTTGACAATTCCAACATAATAATTTTAAAAACATCAAACAAATTAAAAATTATGGAGCCTTAGATTTGCTCTTATTGTTGACCCGATTTGGGTTTGGTGACATTATGCCCACTAAAGCTAATTTCCTAGTACTAGTTCCCCTTAAAGGAGTCACAGTTCGACCCCCTTGTTTAGTAACCAAACCAGATATCTTCTTCACTTTTGCTTCCCTATAGCTCTGTAATTTTGCAGCTATATCCTCATTGGATTGTGCTCGCTCCTCTGTCGTCTGAGCTTTCGTACTATTCATGCCAGCCTCTAGTGCTAACTCTTCAAGCACCGCTTCTGTCATTACATCCTCTCGGTGCTCTTCTTGGTTTTCCCCATTTTCAAACTTTTCTTCATGACCCAATTGATCGAGCTCCTCATCGACCTAATCTAAGTCATCAACATCATCTAACATGTCCAACAATGGCCGGCCCTCACCAGCTTCGTTTGTGACATCCTCTGTCCCAGTCACCACTGCTAGAGATTGGCTTTCTGTCTCGACAGAAGTGCCCTCTTGAAACAGGGGCGACGCACCTTCTTGGCCAAAGACGTCTCTGCCACCACCTCTACCTCGTTCAGCTGCAAAAAATACAGAAAACAAGAATAGATGACATTATCAATAACAACACAGTTCAGCTTAAAATTTAAAACTATCTGTGTTGTTGCATCTATATCTGTCTGTACTCCTGCCAGACTTCGACCTCTCTTAGTACTGTCTCCTTTGTCTTTACCTATCTTAGGTTTAGATTGGAAACTTTTACCTTTAACAGGTCCTAAAAAACCCCCTTTATAAGACATATTCCTATCCCCAACTATTAAATTCTTAGAACTTTCCATAGGCTGTATCCGTACTTCTGTTTTATTCTTGTAACACCTAGAAGCATCATGGGTCATACGGTAGCATAAACTACAGTACCCTTCCAACCTCCTATACTCCAACATTATTTTCGACTCACAGCCTTCTTCAAACTCTAAAATCGATGAAAAAAACTAAAGGTTTTGAACATGGGAGTTCAATCAACACTTGGCCTTTTAAGACGTCAATTTTAATGACTAGACCCAATGAATTAGCTACTAGCCTATAGACTTCCTCTACTCTATATTCAAATGGAATTACCGTCATGCGTATCCATAATCTAATAACGTTTGGATGATCTACATCAGCCAATGGTTTCCGTGGTGCATAGGACACCATCCAACCATCAAAATTTATAGCCCCATTATCTAAGACAAGATTCATATCGGTTTCAGTTTGAAATTAAAACTGGAATCGACCATTACCTAGATTCAAACCTCGAACCTTACCCACTAGACTCTAAAACTGTGGCATCCTAAAAATGGATGTGTCCACATTCTGCATAATCGGATTAAGATACCGCCCCATTAACACTTTTGAACTTCTAGCCAACAAAGCTGAGTTTTCGATCTTAGGTATTTTTATTTTGAGAACCCTGGGCGGTGACTTGGATATCACCGCTTTCTTAGCTAGGTTTAGGTGGGACATTATCCACGCTAAAGGAAAAACTATGACTAAGTGTTCTTTAATGAAAAAGATTTGTGTTTGAAACTTAAAGAAAACTCTCCCTCTACTCGGCTTTAAATATAGGTTTATGCTGATACTTTGCCTATAATTATGCCTAAACTTTAGCCCCAAGGAAATCCTAACTTTTAGGAATCCTAACAGAAGACCCGAATAACTAACTTTCAAATTGAGAATAAGAAGAAATTTGATTCTCATCCCAACTATAGGAACAGAATTATGTGAATATGTTTACACTTAACATCATAACAGCTAATCTAAATCCTAAGAATCCAAATAAACCATTGCAAATTCTTTACTAACAGATAATTCAAATTTAAACAAGACTGTAAAATTACCAAGTTGATAACTAATCTGAATAATAGTTTCCACAGTAACTCGCCTTTCTCTAAGATTGGATGTTGAGCTTCCAATAATACCTCAGAAGCAAAATCCACATAAAAACCAAATTCGATCAGTATACAGGAAGAGAGTCTACACCATGAGACACTAATGACCCATAAGCCAATCAATACCCTTAAATTCAAAAAAGACCCGAAGACCCATTGAATTAACCAATTAATCCAGACAGTTATACCAAGCGTGTATTGCTCATAGCGTACGATTGAACTTTGTGTGACTTGAAACAATACAAATTTCATCAGAAACGTCAGAGGCCATAACCGATGAACAAACCCATTAGAACTTGTCATCAATCGAGACCTACATAGGCACCTATTCACGAAGACCCAAACAATCTTCATAACACTTGAGGAAACCCAATCGTGTATGAGAACGTGAAACAAATGTATTCCTAATACTGGAATCCACCAAAAAAGCAGACAATAATACCCTACATATGTATTAAGCCAACCATCTAGGTGGGTCATCTCGGCAATATCATATCTGAAAGTAATATTATCGGATACTAATATACCGATCCCCATCCACTGAAGACCACGACCACATAACCAAGAAGCTAGGACCCATTTACCAAATCGATACCGGGAAACTGGATTATGCAAGATCATAAATACGTACCTTCAACTCCATTTGACCGACGAAGCTTGTCAGAAACCAAACAATGAACCCAGATTCGCCACCAACCAAGACTCTACCCTCGCTTTCACCCAGACCTTCAACCCCGAAACGCTCACCACTAACTTACAAAAAACCCTAACCCCGACCCTTACTCTTCCCTGCCAAATCGAAATCGAAACAAGCCCTCCCTTACCCTCCCTAAAAACCCTGACGAGGACCCCTAGAAACCCTAACCGTAAGAACGTCCGGACCTCCTTCACTCTCGTCCAAGATTCTTCCTTCTAAACAGTATACAAACCCCCCCCCAACTCTCAAACACTCCCAGGAACCTCGGCGAGGAACCGAAGCCAGAACCCCCCCCCCCCCCCCCTCCCCCGAAGCGCCGGAGATCTCCGCCCTGCCGCCGCCGCTTGGATCGCCCTCAGAATCGCCGAGAAAACGAGAGAAACCCTAATCGCCTAATTAGCCCACAGTTAGGTATAATACATTTAATTAAGGGATATAATAATGTAATATATGGAATTTAGCGGATTGCTAATCGCAATAGAGAAAGAAAAATTGAAAAATTTAGGATGATATTGAAATTTTGTTGATCAACGAAGGGAAATCATTTGTTTAGTCATAGCCATAGATGTGGTTGAAAGTCAATTCGTAATAATAAGATGGTGTATGGCAATGACTATTCATTACTATTTAAATCTACGAATGTAAAGAACAAATTGTAAATTAAGTAAATTAAAGAAGAATTAGATCGTTACAGCCTAACCCCATAATTTTTTTGGGGTTAATTGTCTAATCCAAAACCCATATTTGGTTTCCCACTTTCTTACTTTTTTCATCTTTTTGGTTATTAGCGTGCTTAAGAATATATTCGTACAACTTAAAACTATATAATTAAGTATAAAATAACCACTCAACCACCATTAAAAAATCAACCATTTTAAGGTACGTAAGCTAACGAAGCTTATCTTAGTGGCTAACAAATGCTTTCTTGTCACACTCATTAAGTAGTTAGATTCTGTTAAAATTTCAGTATAGTATTTTCAGGTTAGGTTATATTATCATCATCACATAAACATTCATTCAAACCAAATGTTCCCATTCTATTTCTACCTAAATTATGCTTAGTATCGTGCCTAGCCTTAGAGAGATCTAAGGCGAATTTTAATAAAATGGACCCTTTATATAACCAAAACAAAATTAAAAAAAAACAAGTGATTAAGACATTATTTTTCTGTTTCAATAAATTTTTTTACCAAATTCTCATAATCTAAATTTCTAAGTAGGTCTTTTTCTATAGATAATTGCTAAACCATTTAGTCTTTCTTCTGACATAGTTAATCGCAAATAAGACTTTATCCACTTTAGTTTTGAAAAACTTCTTTCAGCTAAAGCAACCAAAACTGGAATCGTCAACAAAATCCGATAAGCAATTCATGAGTTTGGATAACAATCTTTCATTCATTTCAAGTAGTTCAACACTTCAACGGGTTTCTTGCATTCCTCTAGCAAAACATCTTTCAAAACTGTTAGTTCAAAATACAACTTACCTCCTATAACATCTGAATGATTTCCATGTTTTAAAAATACTTCAAGACTGGTATAAGATGTCTTCAAGTTATCATCACTTGCTGACTTCAGTTTCTCTAAATCAAATAGGAAACCAAAGGTTTGTTCGTACTTTTAAAATTGCTCAAACCTTGTCTTAAGAGAATATAGAGCTTGATCCATGATTTGGTTGAAATAATTTATTCTAAAGCTCTCTTCTGGAAATAAATTCACAGTTTCATCAACTAACTCTGATTCTTCACCAATTTTTCTTTTTCTTTTGATAACACGTTTTTCCTTTATTGAAAATATGGCTTCACTTTCCAGAGACTCTTCAATAACTTTGGCATCAGATTTTGCACTCTAAAAAACCACTATCACTATAATTTTGAAAAAAAAGAAACGAGTTTCTTTAACTAGGAAAATGCAACTTCAATGTTCATGTCTTCTGACTGCAAACTCTTGCTTACAATGTTGACTGCAAAGAGAACTTTGTACCAAATCACCATAGAGAGTAAAAATTTATAATTTCCAATCTCATGTGTTTCACTTGTCGCAAGACACTTAGCATCACTCTGGGCTTTTGGATCATCATTATTTTCTGCTATATGAATCAGAGCATTTATTATTTTCTCATTATATAAAAGCTATTTAGAAGAGCGAATTCCCTCACTTGCACTAGTTCCGACTTCTCTCGTCTTAGTAGTTCACTCTGCCTTCTTTTCTCTTGTATTACAAATTTCTTTTTTTTTCTTTTCTTTTTTCTTTTCTTTTTTCTTTTCCTTTTAGAATAGCAATTCTTATATTTTCTATTTTTCAAATCTAATTAACAATTTATGTTTGAGTTTTCTAGAAATCTTCATTTTCTAAAAACAAACTAACAATTTTCTTTTTGGGTTTTTAAACGTACATAATCTTAACCATTTTGCTACCTTAGATTTTTGGTATTAGGGGCACCAAAAATTTATATATTTTGGGGGCCCAAGAAAAATGTTTTTTTTTTTTGTTAATAGGCACACCACTCATTCTCCTTCAAAAGAATGATATAAAGTGTGATTGTCTAGTATATGTTCGATGATGATGAATATCTTATATTTTACTTATTTGGATCCTGACACAAAACCCAACCGGAATAGTCTAGTGATATTAGAACTTAAAGTCAAAATTTGATAATTTTGGAGTTCGAATTTGTTGGAAACAACGTTTCCGTCTGGAATAGTTGGTTTTTGGATTTCATCATAAAATGATTAACATGATTGAAATTGTATCTAAGGAGTCATTTTATCCTTTGTCTCCATAGTCCAAGATAAATACATATTTAACCCTAATTAAGAGTTGGTGTTCCCCCGAAAGCTGCTCAGAATCGTCACTTAAGTTCAAGCGTTAACAAACAAAAAACAAAACCACGGTCTTGCATCTATTCATAAAATAAAGACTCACAAATTCATTATTTAAGGTTGATCTTATTAACCATGCAAGTCGTTTCTGACTCAATTTGGGTCTATATGGGCCATGATGACATTTTCGTGAACCAGCCCAATGCTATATTATACCGTTAATTTATATAAATTAATAATATTGCAGTAAAATAATATTTTTTTTATTAATTTATTGATATACTAATTGAACTAAATTTAATTTAAAATAATAAAATTATATTATTTTATAGAAATTTTTAGTATATATTATAGAGTATTAATTTTTTTAGAAGTTATATTGTATAATTAAAATTAGAAAATAAATCGAAGATATTTGACCTTTCAGAGAACATGGAGCTATAAATTATATTCCATATAGGCTTATAAGATGACATATGCCCCTATTTATAGAATTTAATCTTTTCTTTTCATTTTTGTCATAATGAATAGAGTATATTTTATAGTGTTCTTGATAAAATAATGACAAATTGTGTATATATTTAGAAATCGTGCTGAAAGGAATTTCCCCCAATTTAAAATATGTTTAACCAAAAAAAATAAAAAATCCACCGGCTCGTTGGAAGTCAACGGCAAACAGTCGTTAATAGTCAATATAATGCTTCATGTAAAAGTATGAGCTTCTGCAGCTACGATGCCACTGTCACAAACATTGACTGACACGTGTAAATCGGGTTTTGCAAATAACCGTGACACCCGCGTGACTCTTACCGAGTTTCGTGGCACATCTATCGCATAGGTTTTGGTAGATCTAGGAAAAATGCCCGAAAAACCGAATTGAAATAGATCCAAAAATAAAAGTATTGGATACTATTTGAAAGCGAAAAAAATATCCGATGAGTCCACGTTGTCTATACATATGAGTATTGAATAATAACTGTTACCAAACCGATATCCAAATGAATATCCGATTCACACGAATATGTAAGTATATATATGAAATTTTAGAGTTACTTTTCAAAATAAAAATAGAGTATTTTGATATTTTTTAGTTATTGTTTGGAAAAATAATTATATTTTGGATATGAAATACTCAAATATATAAAAGAATTGTAAAAATTATTTAATATTTATATCCAATCCGAATAAGAACTGCTATTAGAATCGAACTGAATTGTTTTGGTTACTAAATGGATATATAAAATACGGATCTGAACTGACCTAGAACCAAACAGAACCCAACCCAACCCGAACAATTTCTATATAGATATAAAAAATTTATATTCAAAAAATTCATATCTAAATAAAAATTACCCGAATTAATCTGAATATTCAAATGGCCAGGCCTAAATTTCGGTGTGAGAACAACTCATGAACTGCATGACTTCTCGTAACAGTAAAATGTTGTCATACTACATTGTCTAAGCGACACAAGCAATGTTATATTTGTTAAATATACAAGTACAAATTATTAACATGGAACAAAATGTGATATTTTGGTCTCAGTATGAGGGTGAATAAATTTCTCCACAATTAAATACTTGTTAAGAAATAAATAAAGCTGATGATACTATTGGTTAGTGAATACATTTGTTACGAAAGTTCTGCCATAATTTAGACCACCCATGCTTCAATCAGAAGACTAAGCTCTAAAGAGATTTTGACCAGCCATACAAACCGGCGTGTTTGCCTAATTAACTACTTTAAGTTGAGAAAAACAGTACCTAAACAAAACATATTACCAGTCAGGTTAAATATTCGACTTTACATTTTTTTCAATAGAATTTGATTCATACAAATAATATAATTACACACGATACACTTTAGAATAGATTAAACTATGTCAATCTCATTGTTGAGAGGAAAATTATATTTGTCAAAAGACAAAACAAACGGATGATTTTTATGAAAATGTGTAACAAAAAAAATTAGTACTAATATTTTCAGTTGAATATGACAGCTAAAAAGTTGTAAAAATATAAGAGCTTGTTTCAAAAATGACCTAATTTGTGGAGTCAAATGCAAATTTGACTTTCATTTTTTTCTTTATAAAATTTTTTCTATTTTATCTTTGAACTACTATATATTTACAATTATGTTATTTTGTTATTATTATTAGAGTTAATTACTAATATGGTTCATATTATATACTTAATTACTAATATGGTGCATATATTGTTTGAAAAATGGAATGAAAATTGAAAAGTCTTAAATAACAACTCAGTTCCGTTTTATTACCAAAATGTCATTATAATAAATAAATAAATAAATTCTGAACCCTAAAACGAAAAAAAGAAAATGTGTGTCTTCTCTCCTTCTTCATCGTTTTGTCCTCCTCCCGCTTCGCCTCATCTTCCATCGTCGCGTTTTCTTCCATCTTTGGTGGCTCTTGTTACATCTTCTTCGCGTGTACTAGGTCTTTCATGAACCAACAAAACTTAAAAAGACATAAACATTTTGTTAGCATCACTTATTTACAAATGCTTGCTTTCCAACCAATTTTGGATTCAATAACTCCCAATTAACCCACAGAACATTATATAATCCTACCCTCTCATCAATTTCATAAAAAAAACTCTCTCATTTGCATTTGATTTTTAAAAAAATTCTTAGATCTCCTTGTTTTCAAGTTTTTTAAATGAAACATTATTGGGCTTCCTTGATATTAGCTTGAATCAAATTCATGGGCAATAATTAAAGGTAAACATAAGCTTAATCCAAATCATTCACATTTTTTCGATTTTTTGGAGAAATATACTTCATTTTAAGTTTACGCAAAAAACAGTTAATTCTGCAATTGACCAATATGTTGACTATTGAAGTAGACTTAATTTTGAAATGTACACGAGAAGTCTACCGAGAATTATAAAAATAGACTTAAAATGAAGTCTACTAAGTTTAGTTTTGAAATTGACTAAGTTTGACTTTTTGTATAAAATGTACATGAGAAGTTTTCTCAACATTGTGTAGACGTCAAATGAAATATACTTTATTGAAATAGATTTCAATTAAAGTCTACAATTATTAGCTTATGTTATTGGATATATGACGTAATCAATATAAAAAGTAGACTTCATATGTAATCTACTTCAAAAAAAGTAGACTTCAATATGAAGGATACACTCTGTAGACTTCTCATATAGATTTCATTCACAAAAG
>JAKUCM010008004.1:0-22042 GCA_023374145.1 Lepidium sativum
TTTGTTGGTTCAGTTGTTTTGATTAATGAAAAACAATTCTTATCAGATTTCATATATATTGTAGAAAAATGATCAAATAATGAGATTTTATCACAATTACAAAATGACGTCTAGTGTCATATATATACTTGATTACTGCATAATTCAGATGGCATGACAGCATTTGATTCGGTGCAGTGCACTTAAATATATAAGACATGACTACACAAACAAAGGAAATCAATCCTTTTTCTTTTCCAATATGTGCTTTTGAATTTATTTTTGTATAAATAAAATGATGCTCCAACGTAATGAGAACTGTTTTCAAAACATGGCCACTTTTGGTTTTGTTCGTTGTTGTTGGCGACCGTAACCAAAAATTGTTTAATATTTAATGGGTAAATATATCATATGACATCCATAAATTTAAAATAATATAATAATAAGTATAAGTTCTAAAAAATATTGACCCTTTTACTAAAAAAATTGACATCCATAAAAACTAAATTAGACTATAACCCAATAAATACTCTCTAGCCAATATAAAAAAAAAGAGTTCATATTTATCACTTAAACTAATTGATCAAATGTTAATCTCCTTTATTCTCGTCTTCTTCTCGGTCTGTATGTGATTACATGAGTTCAAAATAAATCACCAAACACAAAAACCATTCATATTTCACAACATTTATTAAAGGTAAAAAAAGATTAAAGTGGAAAAAAAGTATTTCTATCTCTACCAAAAAAAATCAAAGTTCGGCAAAACGAGTATTTGACAAAGGTAGAATTGCTCTTAATATTATGTATTTGTTACGTTTTTAATTGATTATTTTATTCTCTGGTATTTTAATTGATTAATTAAAAAAAGGAAATTAAACTAATGAAAACTTTTTAAAGTTTAGTGAATTGTTTTATGGCGTGTTTTTTTGTCAATACTAGACCACAACTGATTGACTAAATAGTAAGTATTTACATAATGTAGACAATAAAATTTAATCCTTGGATGTGAGATAATTCTATTTTTATCATGTGTTCTTACACTATTATTTAAGTTAGTTTGGTTATTGTTTTATATGTCTACTAACAATTATGTTTATACATATAAACTGATAAAAAATTATATCATTTCTTGGTTTATCAACTTTTAAATAATTGGTTCTGGTTCTATCTATCGCAACTACAACCGTTAGAATATACTTCTTTGTAATAAATATTGTGAAAATGAATATGTGTAATTGTATTTGTGATATAATTCTAGTTATTGTCTAGTTTTTTTTATTAAGAAAAGTATTTGATAGTGTAATAAATAAAATAACGATAAAAAATTTGGAGCGTAGAATTTTTTTTTTTGTTTTGAAAAAATTTTATGCTAAAATATTTTGATCCTCATACACCAATTCTCTGGCTCCGCCATTGGTTGGTTTAGTGATTTGTCCAAATTTTTAGTCGCAATTTCTGATAGCAGTCGAATGATGCTGTATGTGATATGTATATATGGTCTGTGGTAGAAGACATAAAAGCAAAGAGAATGATTCGATGTCTAAAGGTGTATTTGGCGTTGGAAATGCGATAGGAATGATCCCATGTTAGGTTTTTACATGCCATCACTCGACATGCCTCTCTTTCCGCTTCCCTCATCTTCATTTTTTTTTTGTTTTTTGGTCAATTATGATTATAGATTAACTCTCCTCTGATCTCTCCCTAAATTGTCGTATTTTCTAATCTTTCTGTCTCTTTGAATTATTGATATGACTCGAAACCCTGTCCCCTTCTTTCACTTCTCCCATAATTCCCAATTTTTTTTTAATCTCTTACAGTTGTCATTATCCAGTACGTGTTTAAGTACGATTTTATCCTTTTGGTATCGATTAACATTAAATAAATTCTAGTTATAATTAATTATATATATAATTTAAATGTGTATATATACACATTAAAATGATAAAAAATGATATTTACATGAAAAATATAAATGGTTTTTCATAGTTTGTATAACAATAAAACTTAACAATTGTATAGAATTAAGGGGTGAGACAAAGATATAACAGGTTCTTGGTCTTAAATATTATGTTGATAGATAGAGAGACTCGCCGACCAAAATGTCGTCGTTTCGAGGGTCCCCACAACATTTGCTTAGAGCTTCATCTATCTTCTTGAACAGCATATTAGATGCCATATTTATTGCTCTTGTATTCTTGTCTCTTTTATGCTCTAATCTCAATCTTTTATCATCTATCATACACATATAAAAATGTGATCTATCAACATATATTAAATTAAATCATAGGAAAACTAAATCTAAATAGTTTCCAGAATCAAATTATCAATAAAGAAAAAAAGTAGATCAAATAGTAGTAATGACAGATATTATTGCAGTGGCCTGCTAGTGAATATTTATCCGGTTCGGTTATAAAAGTGAAATCATTAAAAACATGATCAACTATTCTAAAACATTAATATATCATTATCAGACCCAGTTTAAGTTGTGGTTTATTTCGGAAAAGAACAATAAAACTTGAAACTTGTTGGGTTTGAATCATGACTAGCTAGAAACAAGTATTCCGTGTGTACTCTCTGTTCATATTCAAGGTTTATTTGTTCGTAATAGAATTGTATTACGACACTTTTATCTCGTTTAAATGGCGATGTTATAGCTTGAAGTCGGTAGAGACCTAAATGGATTAGATCATAGGTGTTGATCAATATGGACCACTAAGGTCCCAATCACCAGGTATCTTCTCTTCTATATTTTTTTTTGCATATTCACGTTAAATGTAAGACATTTCAATACGTAAACATTAAACCATGACAAATAATTTATTCCTATATAATGATCAAAACTAACATTAAATTTATCGAGAATTGAGATCAAAAGATGAAATTTATACGAGTGAAATCAACTATGAAAAAAAACCCAACCAGTATGTGATTATTCATATATATATACTAGTTGATTTCTCAAAAATAAAAATCAACTTGTATTTAGTATAGTTAAATACTAGTTGATTTCGCTCGTATATATTTCATCTTTTGATCTCAAATTAAATTTCGTATATACTAATATTTAATTTTGAATAGCATTTATCTATTAATTAGGATGGTATTCGCACTTGTAAAACAGATTTTTATTTTTTGTTTTAAAATTGTATAAGTGTTTTATTAAATGGTTGTTACAAACTGTAATTTGTAGGTTTTATCTTAAGATTGAATTCATATATGGTTAATCATATAACCAGAAATTTGTTATTTGCAGGTTTTGAATTCATATATGGTTAATTATATATCCAGACATTTCTCATTTTTGATATTTAAAATATGTTCTGGTTTGGAACATATTTTGTTGGAACAAAAAAGCTTTTAGTTCTGGTAAAGAATAAGACTTTGTAGCTGGTTGGAGTTATTAATAATAATAATAATAATAATAATAATAATAATAATAATAAAAAAGTCGTAGTATTTTGAATTCTTTGCATTTTCTATGTAGTTTCTGTGTTTTAAAAAGTTTTAAACAACAGGTAATCAATGTAGAACTTAATTAGAATATAGTAAATATTGTAAGAAACTATATAAAACGAAACCAAAAAGAGATTAAGTAATAACATAATAAAATTTAGTTTTATTAATTCTTTGTGCAATGTCCAAAAGGAAAATAAATAAATAGATGATAGCCTCTTGAATAAGCCCACATATAATCAGTAACACCAATAAACCCCCATACTTGATTTATTACAAAACATATTGTAATCATTTCAAAACCCATACTAGATCCATTGCAATGTTGTCTACTTAGCTGAAGCTACTAACCATAAGAAAAAAAAAAATCACGTCTCTGGAAATCAAACCTTAATCGCCTCCACAACACAACACGATTCCAAAAGAGATTGATTAGCGAAACACTTACAAACCTTTGACATTTAATCTGTATGAAACACCTGGAATCTTTCTCACCTTAAAGATCCTTGAATATGAGGACATGAGTTAGTAAACTTAAACTTGTAGCTGGAATATGTTTTTCATTTCAATCCATTAAGCAAACAGATTTGAATCTCAGATGATTATTATGTTTCCAACTTTCCATAGTTCATTCACGGTTTATTCATTTCTATTTCTGATTTCTTCCCCTCGGTGTTGTCTCGTCTTTACTTCGTTACCTGCTAGATTAGATTTCTATGTGATGTGTTTTTCTTTGCAGTTTCACGTGTTACACCTTACGATTAGAAGGTTATCAATATCGGAAAAAAATCTCAGTACAATGACAATACACTTTGAGACTAATAATTTAAAGCACGGTTAGATCATTGCCTATTTGCTTAAGACATAACTTAGGTACATGGAGTATGTGTTAGTAAACTGATAATTTTAATTATTAGAGTTTGCTTTCCACTCGATTTAGCTTAAACATTTAATTAATGATAAACGATTTGTTATATTTTGCTAATACCTTACTTGTTTATCGATAAGAAGATGACCAACGTTTCTTTCATGCATTTCCTCCTGATTTTGAGTTTCAAGCTACGGAAAAACAAATGTTTAAAAAGGTCAAAGTAAAAATTTATTTGTTCTGAAAATCATTAAAGAATTTCTCTTTAGTCATCCTTCTGTTTTCTTCTATTTTGTTGTTTATTCGTTTATGTAATAGATTTGATATCCTTCTGATATCTTCTTGTTTTCATTTTCAGGATATATTGATTCAAATAGAAGAGTTCTTAGACGGGAAGATGTCTCTGCTTCCCCAAAAAGGTTGGAGCTACTAGCTTTATTTCGAATAATTTGTGTATAAGTTGAGTACAATAATGTATAAGCATAGTACATATGATAATAAAATCGAAAATTATATGTGTAACAGATATAATTTCCAATATATCAACAACAAAATCTAGGTTTAAAAAGAAAACAATAGTTAGGGATTTGTTATTTACTCGTTTAATGAAAGAGGTGTGGAGATAATGAGGAAATCAATCACTATACTTCAACCACTTACGTTGAGCTTCAAGGCTTTAAACTTTATTGATCTGAAATGAGGTAAGACACCACTTATATGTTACGTTATAATTCAAACGTGTACTATTTGATTGTGTCTCTACTATTCAATAATACACACGCATCTTTTACACTACAAGAGAACATTAGTTTAGGGACCATATTTTACGTTTTTGGGACGTTATAAAATAGGGAGGTATTTGCAACTTCTTTACGACGTTTAGAAAAAACGTCGTAAATGAGTTGTAAACATACAACGAAAAAAAATGTTGTAAACAAGTCGGTAATTTACGACTTTTTAACAACGTTTTCTCATTGCTTCAACAATTCGTTGTGAATAAGTCCCTAAGTTGCAACACTTTTACGACTTCTACAATTTACATCGAATTAACATCGAATGTCAAAGTAGGTATACACGTTTTTCTTGTTACGTAAAAGGTTTACATAAAATTTAAACTTGGAGTTGTAAAGGTGTTGGTAAATTTAAAATTACGTTGTTAAAACGTCACTACTTTACAACTCTTTTACGACTAAACTGTTTACAACTACTTAAGGACGTAATTTCAAATTAGATATTTATGGTTAGGTACATGTGTTGTAATTTACTCGTAATTTGCGAGAAGTTGTAAAATCATTGTTAATTTTTTGCCTATATAAGGAGGAAGGCTCTCTTCATTAATCACAACATCAAAAAACAAAAAAAAACGTGGTAGAGGAGAAAAAAAAACGGTTTTGGGGAAAAATCCCAAAAATGTCTTTCGGTGGAGATATTTTCGAGCAACAGAAGTGGATGTATATGCATAGAGATGCTGCCGGAATCGTGACAAAGGAGTTTATGAATGGGGCAGAAATATTCATGCACCAGGCTAGTCAAACCGAAATCACGGTTGAATCGGGTAAGATGTTCTGTCCTTGTCGGAAATGCAAAAATACGAAATTCGCCCGAGTAAAAACTGTTTGGAGTCATATATTAAATAGAGGGTTTACACCGCATTATTACATTTGGTTTTACCATGGGGAAGGTGATAGCGGTCGTGGGAATGACAAAGCAAGTAGTAGTAATTTTAGGAATGTTGATGCTAATATAGGTGAATCAAGTAATTTGCATGATGTTGGTTATCAAAATGAGATTCATGGGGTTGTAGAGCATGATAGGATGCATGAAATGGTCACAGACGCATTTCAGGAAACTAATACTGATCAACCTATAGTTGCTGAGGCACCCAATTTAGATGCAAAAAGGTTTTATGACATGCTAGATGCTGCAAACCAGCCTCTCTACGAGGGGTGTAGAGAAGGTCTGTCAAAATTATCATTGGCAGCTAGGATGATGAATATTAAAACAGAATGTAATTCATCTCAGTCATGCATGAATATGTGGACTGACTTGCTCAAAGAGTATTTACCAGAAGACAATGTGTGTGCTGAATCATATTATGAGACGCAGAAATTGGTCTATGGTCTTGGGTTGCCGTGTGAAACCATTGATGTCTGTATAGATAATTGTATGATCTACTGGAAAGATGATGATGTGTTACAAGAATGTCGGTTCTGTAACAAGCCAAGATATAAGGCACAAGGGAGTGGGCGTAAGAAGGTTCCGTATCAACGGATGTGGTATTTGCCAATAACTGATAGATTGAAGAGGTTATATCAGTCGGAGAGGACAGCAGCTGCGATGAGATGGCATGCAGAGCATTCACAGACAGAAGGCGAGATTAATCATCCTTCAGATCCAAAGGCGTGGAAACATTTTAATACGGTACACAAAGATTTTGCTAGGAATATTAGGAATGTTTATCTTGCTCTATGCACCGATGGTTTTAGTCCGTTTGGAATGTCTGGTAGACAATATTCTTTGTGGCCAGTAATCCTCACGCCTTATAACCTTCCTCCGGGAATGTGCATGGAAACAGAATTTTTATTTCTAAGTATACTTGTTCCTGGTCCTAATCATCCGAAACGGTCTCTTGACGTGTTTTTGCAACCTTTGATTCATGAGCTGAAACAGTTATGGACGCATGGGGTTCGAGCATATGATTGTTCTGCCCAAAAAAATTTTACGATGAAGGCGGTGCTTATGTGGACGATAAGTGACTTCCCTGCGTACGGAATGTTATCTGGTTGGACAACACATGGGAGATTGGCTTGCCCATATTGCCTTGGGAGAACAGATGCATTCCAACTGAAGCATGGTAGGAAGACGTCTTGGTTTGATTGTCATCGTTGATTTCTGCCAATTAACCATCCTTACCGAAGGAACACGACTCTATTCAGGAGTAAAGTTAAGGTAAAGGATCCCCCATCATTGTATCTATCAGGAGAGGAGATCGAAGCAAATATGGATTATTATGGAGCTTTGGCCACTGCTCCTCGAGAGGGTAATTGGCACGTTCCTAATAATATGCCGGATTATTACGGACGACATCATAATTGGCATAAGAAGAGTATATTTTAGGAGCTGCCATATTGGAAAGATTGGTTGATTCGACATAATATGGATGTGATGCACACCGAGAAGAATTTTTTTGAGAATATCATGCATACAATTTTGAACGTGGCTGGTAGGACAAAGGATAACAGGAATTCACGTTTAGACTTACCAGCTATTTGTTCAAGGAGTGAGTTGCATATCAAAAGTGACGGTAAAATTCCAGTTCCGATATTTAGGTTGTCATCTGAGGCGAAAATGACATTATTCAATTGGGTGTCATCAGAGGTGAAGTTTCCTGATGGGTATATTTCAAACCTCTCAAGATGTGTTGAGCAAGGGCAAAAGTTTACAGGGATGAAAAGTCATGATTGTCATGTGTTCATGCAACGACTACTACCATTTGCTTTGGCGGAGTTGCTTCCAAAAAATGTACATGAAGCACTTGCAGGTATTTGTATAACTCTTATATTGTAGGTATTGAAGCTTTTTTTTAGAGATTTGAGTGCACAGACAATCACAGTAGAAGGTTTGGAACAACTTTCAACAAATATACCGCTATTGTTGTGCAACTTAGAGAAGATTTTCCCTCCTTCGTTCTTCGATGTTATGGAACATCTGCCAGTGCACCTTCCTCACGAAGCACTCCTAGCAGGACCTGTTCATTTTTGATGGATGTACCCATTTGAACGTTTTATGAAAACGCTTAAGGGCAAAGCAAAAAACCTGTCAAAAGTCGAAGGGTCAATCGTTGCTGGTAGCCTCACAGAAGAAATGTCGCATTTCACATCGTACTACTTTGCACCCACCGTTCACACACGGAAAAGAGCACCTAGGAGATATGATGACGGTGGTGTCGCCCAAACTTATGCAGTAGAGGGAGTTCCTGATATTTTTTCCCCAATTGGACGTCTTAGTGGAAAATTAAAAGAAGTTTGGTGGAGTAGTCCCGAAGACCGCCACGCGGCACACACATATATACTTTTGAATTGCACTGAAGTGCTTCCGTTTGAAAGGTATATATATATATGTATTGTATATAGTTAATGAAATGTGTATTACTTTAAATTAACATATTTTTATATACATGTGTAGTTTATTTGTTAGTCAGGTAAAAGAAACTATTGAAGGAATTTCAGATGCAGAAGTACTTAAGCGGAAAGATATGCACTTCGCATTATGGTTGAAGGGCCAAGTAAGAGTGACTAATTCTAAATTAAAATATTTCTAATTACGTTGTGATTAATTTTAAATTGTGTATACAAGTTGACTATGATGATCCATACTACCCACCATGGTTTCATGATTTGATCCAAGGTCCTGTTGCTAAGATAACAACAGCACCCATGTATTTCACCAGAGGATACACATTTCACACATTTGAGTACGGTGTAAGGCGTGCAATGGCAAATTGGGGAGTATGTGTGAAAGGTGAATGCATCAAAAGCTACTTCGTAGAGGCGACTCCAAATTGGAAATCAACACCCCACTACATTCGCATAACGTGGTTCAAGATTTTTGCGGTAATATTTTTTTCATTTATTTTTATTATTCAACATATTATAATATATATTAAATATTAATTAATTATTAAAACTACTAGCAACGTTGGAATTGGGACGTCTCTATCAACGAGACTGTCCGACATGAGTTCAACCGCAAAGCCATGAAGCGGCTTATTAACACAGTCTCGGACTGGAAAACCGAGTGGGAGGTGAAGGGAGATGCCGGGAAACCCACATTCATGACCAACGCTTGTTGGGATGGACTGAAGAATTACTGGGTAGACCCTGTACCTGTGAGGAGAGCTGCTCAGTGTTCCACTTCCCGGAAGACGATTGGGCCCGACGGCTTACCAGTCGCAATGCCGCACACTGCAGGCCAAATGCCTTTTGGCAGAGTGGCAATATAAATCGTAAGTATTTTTAAAAATAATTTTTTTTTATTTTTAATATTTATTAACATAAATAAATTTTTAATTAAAATTGAATTTTATTAGTCGGAAAAAACTGGACAGATTCCTACGCTTCCAGAACTCTATGCCGCAACCCATAAGAAGAAATCTGGCGTCTTCGTCGATCCACGTTGTGAGCTGCTACATAGCCAGGTTGAAGCTGCGGTTCAGGAGCGTCAACGCAGCTTTCCCAGGAATCCACCGACGGTACTCCAGTCCAATTGAGTGCTCCGGAGATCAACGCAATTTATCAGCAGGTATTAAATTAAATACTTTAATTTAAATAATATTTTTTCCCTGACAAATCTTTTTTGTAGATCGCTCCAACAAAAAAGGGACGGATTATTGGCATAGGATCCGCCCAAGATGTCCAGAGAGTCACTTCTAACTGGATTGGCGAAAACTCACTCCATACTCAGTTGCAAGAATCTCGTGCGGAAATTGCTTCCCTAAAGCAAACGACGGATGAGAAATTCGCAGCCATGGAATCCATGATGGATATTTTGGTTGCGGGCAATCCACATGCATCTGCGACTTTGGAGCTTAGACGTCGCAACCTCGGGATTAGGCCTACGGAGAATGTCGAGGTCGATTTGAACGAGCGGGTGGCTGAAGATCAGGACGACCGTAGCTCTGACATGTTCGACGAATTACTTCGTTAAATAATTTGTTATTTGTAAATAAATTTTGTAAAACATTTTAACTATATATTTTATATTATAATTTTATTTTAATTATTTCATATTTTAATTTAAATACAAAAAAAATAAATTTCACAATTTTAATAAAAAAAATACATAATAAATATTAGTCCTTAAGTAGTTGTAAATTAATTCGTCTTTAAATAGTTGTAAACACTTTTCGTCTTTAAGTAGTTGTAAACAATTTCATCTTTAAGTAGTTGTAAAACTTTCGTCTTTACTTAGTTGTAAAAAAATCGACTCTAAAACGTTGTAAAAAAATCGACTCTAATTAGTTGTAAATTAAACGTTGTAAGGACGTTGCTAAGTTTACAATCAACTTACAACGTTTATATTGGCATCAACTTTACAACGTTTGCCAATATTTACGAGGTTTTTACAACTCCCCCTTTACGACGTTTTAACAACGTTTTTTTTGCGTTGTTAACTTTTACAACGTTTTTACAACGTTTTGTACCTTACGACGTGCAAGACACGACGTTTCATGCGGCGTCTCTAATACATTGTAAAAGTCCTTTATAACGTTTTAAGGATGAAAATGGGAGTTGTAAAACACATGTTCTCTTGTAGTGTTAGTAATACATTATTATGTGTTAAAGTAGACTTAATGCAATGTTTTAAATATGAAACAAATTCAATATTTCCTTTGTTACACCTTGCAATATATATAGAGGTACTTTGAAGATAAGGAATTCCAAACCTGTTTATTAGCTTTCGTTATTATCTGAATTAGCAATGTGGTTGTGGTTTTCTAAATCTGTAATGGATTAGATTTCAAGAAACCTTCTGACTATTCTAAAAGGTTTAAAGATTGGAGTAAGTGTCAAGCTCGCACAAAGAAAAGAAAGATAAGTCGACATGACCTATCTTTAATAATACATTTCACTACTTCTGAAATATTGCATTAGTTTAACGAAATTGAAACTTTAGCTATATAATAGTATGATTAAAAATAGATATAATGCAATGTTTCAAATATGAAAAAAAATTAAAACAATTTATACACTGCAATGTCGATCGAGGTACATACTTTGAAGATACATAATTAATGTTCATTTCTTTAAAACCTATTCTTTAGATTTGGTACAATCTAAATTAAAAATATGTGTTATGGTCAGTTTGAAACCTTTTAGGGGTGTATTAAAAATAGAATTTTAGGTGATTTTTATTAGAAATCACATGTTATTCAATTAATGATTTCTAAATCACTTATCAAATCATATGTTATTCAACTAAATTATTTTACAAAATTACTTAAAATAATTCAGAGGTCTCCTGTTATTCAATTAAGAATTTATCAAAATCATATTGAATCTATTGTTATTCAAAATATAAGATTTTTTATTAAGACAACTATTTTGCATGATTTTAGGAGAATTTAAATAGATTTTTAGTTGAAAAATACACTTCGAAAATTCGCCAACTAAGGTGTGATTTGAAAAGAAAAAAATATATTATCTTCTTTAACATACTACCGTGGTAGAAAGTTAGATATTGTTCTGTTACATTACATAATGCACTCAACATTGTCTTATTGAGAATTTTTGATGATTAAGAAAAGTCTACTGTAAGTCAGGGCTCTAAAGCCTAAAGGAGTCGGCAAGTTCAAGAAGAGAAAAGTCCAAACAAGCCCATCATATCAAAACATGAAACATCAACAAAAGTTACTGTCTTTACATATTCAGCAAAATCGTTGTAATCCACTCTTCACTTTAGATAACAATTAAGCTTCTTTACAGCTTTAGTCTTTGATTACTCACCATTGTTATAGACTGTTCGATATCCTATGTATTGATACAATCTTTATTGCATAAAAGCGAATAAAAAATGGATGAAATCGGATTTTTGTAGCCTAATATAAACAATACGGCCCATTTACTTTGGTTGATTCTTAACTACATTTAGTTTCAGGCCCGTCTAGTGATTATTTTTGATATTTATTATTGACTTGTATTTCAGATTTTTCTTTTCACTTACTAGCCTTCCTAGTGGCTAGTTTATAACTGTTGTTTCATAAGATTCATAAACACTAAAATAATTCAGATATGATACAGAGTTTCCAACTACTAGAAAAGAACTTGATATATATTTAAAAGCTTATATATAACACATCTATCATATTCGTTTGTCATACTAATATATATTATTGAAATTTAGAAATTTGATATTTTCAGCCAAATAAATTTTATAAATATTTAGGGCAGAAAAGTAAACGTAACTCAAAAAAGAAAGGTGGACTAGTCCAACATGGATTTCAGTCCGAGTGGCATGCACGAATTCTACCTTTTATCATTTTGTATATTCGTTTTATCTCTTGTTTTGGAAAAAGTAACTTTTTTTACATTAATTGATTATTGACCAAAAGAATAAAGAAAAACGTTGATTTTTTTCAACGACATGCTATATTAACTCAGTTCATAAGGTTAAAAAAATTACATCAATAATCATAAACAGACTTCTTTATACGATCAGTAAAAATATATGTTTTATGATTAAGAGATCTTGGAATAACAGATAAAGAGAGATTAAAAAATTAAAAAATTAGCCTCAGAAATTCTTTCTGGTAGTGATGAGGGCATTAAGCCGGTTGAACTAGGCATGCCAATAACTCGAGCTAGGACATGCAAGCTGAAAGAAAAACTAGGAGAAACTGTAGCTAGCATCTTGAACCAGGAAGAGAACACTCCCTCCCTGAAACGCTCCAAAAACGCTCCCTTCCCGGAACACTCCAAGATCAATATCGGGACTTCTTCGAGGAGCGCAGAAAAGAACAAGAACGCAAGTCTAGACCAGGCAACACGACAAGAGGAGGACCAAGACATTTAAGACCTTTTAGAAGCTCAACAAGAGGACCAAAAAACAACAAGACCCAAGCTGAAAGTAACCAACAAGACTTGGTCCTTTGTCGCGTCCTCAAGATTTGTTTTGTGTTTACAATAAATGTTTTTGCAGGAAATCCAAGCTCAACAACTCCAACACCTTAGGATAGAGAGTCTTAAGGCCCATAGGTTTTTAGGGCTTTTATTTTTGTTTAATAAGGCACCAAAACTCTAAGTTAGAAATTTGCCATTTTTCTTATTTCCTTTTTGTTAATGGGCTTCGACCCATATTTTTCTTTTTCTTTAAGTGAGTCGGCTTTAGGGCTATCTGATAGGACCCCTATATAAGGTTCCACTGCAACCGTGTAACAAAGCACCAAACTTTGATATCAATAAAGAACATAATTTTCTCAAAGAGAAATACCTAGTCATTAGCAAGCTTAATTGTTTGTCTAAGACTTAGAACACACTACAAGATCTCAAGAGGTTTTTCCTTGATCTAGAGTGTGTTTGAGTGTATCAAGAATCTCACCATCCTTCTTGTGGATCACTCCTCAAACCACCCCTTCCGCACCCCCGACTTTTCTTACCAAGGAAGTACACTCGGTTTCCTTGGATAAGAACCCGCTCCCATCAACCTTAGATAAACATCTTTGAGGCTCGTATCATTTTGGTATTAGAGCCAAAGATTTCCTAGAAGGTTGTATCTATCTCTTCTTATTTTTTCTTAAATTTTAAACCGTAATCACTCTCGCATAGTTTGTTAGATTATTTTCTCAAGTAAATTAACCATTGTTTGCTTAAGATCCAATTTATATCTTGCTTGTGACGGCTAGGGTTCTTAGTTCTCAATCTAAAAAGACAAAAAAAAATTGAATTGTTTCCTTAAGTCTATTTTACCATTATCGTATATCCATTTTTACAATTTCCATTTTTACACAAAAAAAGGATAACTACTTGTTTCTTGTTTTGAAACATGGAAACACCAGTTGAGGTCTCAACACTAGCTGAAACGTTGGCCCAACTCCAAGCCCAGCTTCGATCCATCAAAACTCGAATGGATCGCTTGGAGTCGAGACCCGCCAACACGCGAGTGTCCCTGCACTCCCGAGGCGATGACTCAGACGATTACCGAGAGGGAGACCTTGATACGGATCCAGATTATCCTCCACCTAGGCGTCGTATCACACGAGGAAAAGACACCCATAACCGCGGACGTGAGCGGGACGATCCGGTACACACCAACATCAACCCCAAGCTTACCACGCCCACCTTCACCGGTAAGGTCGATCCGGAAGTATACCTCGATTGGGAGAAAAGAATGGAGTACATCTTTGAGTGTTACCATTATGAGGATCATAAAAAAGTGAGCTTTGCTGCTGCTCAACTCACTGACAACGCCTTGTCCTGGTGGAATCGCGACCTAGCCGAACGAAGACGCCACTATAACCAAATCATCACTTGGGACGAGATAAAATTTAACCAAAGGAGAAGGTTTGTGCCTCCATATTTCCATAGAGACTTACAGTAAAGGTTTCGTAATTTGGTACAGGGAAATAGGTCCATGGAATACTACTTTCAAGAATTTGAAAGCTTGAAAAATTGGCCAAAAACCAAAGAACCCGAGGAGACCATTATGGCACAATTCTTAGATGGTTTGCAAGACCGGATAGCTAGGAAGGTAGAAAGGCAGCCATATCATGAGCTAAGGGAGTTATTACATTTTGCCATACAAGCTGAACAACATATAAAGAGGAAGATGGCCGCGCCCAGCCGTCCCAAGTGCAACGCTCCCTAGACCGCAAGACAAGGGCAAAAATATTGAGCCCGGGACTCGTCCTAAGAGAGTTGATCAAGGATCAACCAAGATTCCATTACATGAGGTTAGTAAGGCTCCAAATACTTCTAGAGCCCGTGACATTATATGCTTCAAGTGTCAGGGTCGCGGGCACATAGCGAGAGAATGTTGAACCGAACGATAATGGTTGTCACCCAAGGCGGAGAGTATGAATCACAAGATGAAGACAAGATGAAGGTAGATGAAGCTGTAAGAGAGACTGAGGAGACTGTAACATACCCGAATGTAGGGGAATTCCTTGTAGCTCGCGGTGTCATGAACTTTATGGTCGTGCCAGATGAAACCACACAAAGGGAAAACATCTTCCACTCGAGATGTACCATAAGTGGCAAGGTATGCAGTCTTACTATAGATAGTGGTGCTTATACTAACATGGCTAGCAAGTCCTTGGTCAAAAATTTAGGACTCACCACCACCAAGCACCCGAGACCGTACCGATTGAGATGGCTCAACGACAAGGTCGAGATCAAAGTCTCCGAGCAAGTGACCGTTCCTTTCAGCATTGGAACATACCAAGATCATGCACTATGTGATGTAGCTCCTATGCAAGCTGGACATCTCCTACTTGGTCGACCTTGGCAGTTTGATAAGGAGGCTCTACACAACGGGCGCACCAACTTCTACTCGTTTGTGCATGAAAAGCACAAGTATAGCTTGGCGCCCTTGACCCCTGCTCAAGTGCATAAACTCCAACTAAAGATGGTGTAGTCCACCAAAGTAAGTAAATCTTCTCGTGACTCCGAGTGTCATAGAGAAAACCTTGTTGGCCAAGCAAACCGTACTACTAATGCTCTTCAAAGAGAATGTGTGCCTTTAAATGTCGTATGCAGATTTACCATCAAGGGTTTGTGAGCTTTTAGAACAATTTATAGATGTGTTCCCTGAGGAAACACCAGTTGGCTTACCTCCGATCCGAGGCATAGAACACCAAATTGACTTTGTTCCCGGCTTCGTTCTATCAAACCGTGCGACTTATCGCATCAATCCACAAGAAGCTAAGGAACTAGAGCGACAAGTTCAAGACCTATTGGACAAATGATACATCCGAGAAAGCCTTAGTCCATGTGATGTTCCGGTCTTGCTCGTGCCAAAAAAGGATGAGACGTAGAGGATGTGTGTAAAGTGTCGTGCAATCAACAACATCACCATCAAGTACCGACATCCCATTTCCAGTTTAGGCGACATGCTGGATGAACTTCATGGAGCCACTGTCTTCTCCAAGATAAATCTCAAGAGTGGTTATCATAAAGTTCGCATGAAGGAAGGCGATGAGTGGAAAACTGCCTTCAAAACCAAACAAGGTTTGTACGAATGGCTTTTGATGCCATTGGGACTCACCAGCGCCCCAAGCACGTTCATAAGACTCATGAACCAAGTCCTAAGGACTTACATCTGTAAGTTTGTGGTGGTATACTTTGATGACATTCTTGTCTATAGTTCATGCTTATCTAATCACTTAATGCTCCTTAAGCAAGTACTAAAGACCCTTCGGCAAGAAAGTCTCTATGAAAACCTTAAGAAGTGCACCTTTTGCACTAATGAACTTGTGTTCTTAGGCTTTGTCATAAGTTCACAGGGAATTCGAGTATACCAAGAAAAGATCAAAGCTATCAAAGAATGGCCAACACCTACAACAATCGGTCATGTTAGGAGTTTTCACGGTTTGGCAAGCTTCTACCACCACTATGTCAAGAATTTTAGCACCCTAGATGCTCATCTTACAGTCGTGATCAAGACGGATGTTTCATTCAAACAGGGAGAAGCACAAGAAAAGGCCTTCTCTGAGCTGAAATCATGCATCACCAAGGCTCCAGTTTTGGCTTTGCCAAATTTTGAGAAAACATTTGAAGTTGAATGTGATGCGTCCAAATTGGGAATTAGAGTTGTGCGAACTCAAGACAAAAGACACATAGCTTACTTCAGTGAGAAGTTAAGTGGAGCCACTCTCAACTACCCAACATATGGCAAGAAGTTGTATGCTTTAGTCCGAGCCTTAGAAGTTTGGCAACACTATCTACTAGTCAAAGAATTTGTGGTTCACACTGATCATGAGACTTTGAAGCACTTGAGTGGTCAGACAAATCTAAATCGAAGACATACAAAGTGGTTAGAATTTGTAAAAACATTCCCCTATGTGATAAAATATATGAAAGGAAAGGATAATGTAGTCGTTGATGCTCTTTCTAGACGGCACAACCTCATCACCATCATGAACGCCAAAGTTCTAGGATTTAAGTTCATCAAGAACAACTACAAGGAGGATCCAGATTTTGGGGATATTTATCAAGCATGCAACAAAGGAGCCTTTGGGTCATACTACATCCATGAAAGGTACTTGTTTCGAGAAAAGAGGTTGTGTATACCGCAACGGTTAATGAGGGACTTGATACTTCATGAAGCGCATGGCGGAGGACTCATGGGACACTTCAATGTTGCCAAAACTCTAGCCATGGTGGTTGAGCATTTCTTTTGGCCGCATCTTAGGAGAGATGTGGAACGGGAGTGCATCAAATGTACAACATGTTTCAAGGCTAAAGCTAAGTCCCACCCTCATGGTCTTTATCTCCCTTTACCTATTCCTAATGCTCATTGAGAGGATATTTCAATGGATTTTGTTTTAGGTTTGCCAATGATAAAGCACAAGGACTTAATCTTTGTTGTAATGGACCGTTTCTCAAAGATGGCTCACTTCATACCTTGTGACAAGACCAATGACGTATCACAAATCGCCGACCTATTCTTCAAGGAAGTGGTGCGCCTACATGGAGTTTTGAGGACTATTGTTTCCGATCGGGACGCCAAGTTTCTAGGCCACTTTTAGAGGACCTTGTTGTGAAAATTAGGCACCAAGTTGCTATTCTCAACCACTTGTCATCCCCAAACCGACGATCAAACTGAAGTGGTAAACCGTACTTTAGGAACCTTACTTAGAGCTACGGTTGGTAAAAATTTAACTAATTGGCTTTCTTGTTTACCTATGGTTGAATTTGCTTATAACCGAACTAATCATTCGTCTTCTAAGTTTTCACCATTTGAAGTGGTATATGGTTTCAACCCTTTGATACCAATAGATTTTAGATAACTCCCTCCGCGCCATTACCTTGACAAAGATGCAAGTTCCAAAGCCGAACTAGTCCGAAAATTACATCTCAAAGTCAAGGAAAATTTGGAAAAGATGGCGGAAGAAATGAAGCAAAGAGAGGACAAAAGGCGCAAGATTGTGATATTCAACCCAGGATATTGGGTTTGGGTACACATGCGCCCAGAGCACTTCCCAAACAAGCGCAAGTCCAAGCTCGCACCCCGGGGTGATGGTCCTTTCCGAGTAATTGAACGGTTCAACGACAATGCCTACTGTTTGGAACTGCCTGGTGAGTCCTATATCTCCCCGTTCCATGTCGATGATGACGATGCACCTGAGATGGAGCATCTTCAAGAGGGAGGGAATGATAAGGACATCAAATCGGTTTAACTAGGCAGGCTAATGACTTGAGCTAGGACACACAAGTTGAGAGAACAACTAGGAGAAGCTGTAGCTGACATCTTAAACCATGAAGAGAATGCTCCCTCCCCGGAACGCTCCAAGAACGCTCCCTTCCCAGAACGGTCCAAGATCGACATCATGACTTCTTTCAGGAGCGTGGAAAAGATCAAGAACGCAAGTCAAGACCAAGAAACACGACAATAGGAGGACAAAGACATTCAAGACCCTTTAGAAGCTGACCAAGAGGACCAAGAATCAACAAGACCCGATCTTGAAGTATCCAACAAGACTTGGCCATTTGTCGTGTCCTACAAGGTTTGTTTTGTGTTTACAATAAATGTTTTTGTAGGAACTCCAAGCCCAAAAACTCCAACACATTAGGATAGAGAGTCTTAAGGCACATAGGCTTTCTGGGCTTTTATTTTCGTTTAATAAGACACCAAAACTCTAAGTTAGAAATTTGCCCTTTTTCTTTTAATTTACCATTTTTCTTTTTTTCCTTTTTGTTAATGGGATGCGACCCATATTTACCTTTTTTCTTTAAGTGAGTCGGCCTTAGGGCTAGCTGATAGGAATCCCATATAAGGTCCTCTTTCAGTCGTGTAACAAAGCACCTAACTTTGATATCAATAAAGAACACAATTTTCTCAAAGAGAAATCCCTTGTCATTAGCAAGCTTAGTTGTTTGTCTAAGACTTAGAACACACTATAAGATCTTGAGAGGTTTCCCCTTGATCTAGAGTGTGCTTGAGTGTATCAAGAAACTCACCATCCTTCTTGTGGATCGCTCCTCAAACCACCCCTTCCACGCCCCTGAATTTTCTTACCAAGGAAGTACACTCGGTTCCCTTGGATAAGAACATGCTCCCATCAACCTTAGAGAAGCATCTTTGAGGCTCGTATCAGGTAGGGTATAAAAGCCGGCCATTTCTTTGGACAATTTATTATCTGCAGAACCATTTTACAATCTATCAATTTTTTCACCTCTGTAATTTAAAGCGCCAAGACATACCCCAACGCCCAAAGAACCGCTTCAACCTTTGCATGAAGGACAAAAAAGACTTTGGTGACCTCTTTTAGCTTCCATGACCTTTCATTTCATTGAATTTAGAAAGTAAAACCAACTCAAACCTATATAAAAAATGTCGATTAAAATTGGTTTTAGTAATTTTTCTTTTTAGGTCCATATTTCAGTCTGTACATAAGTCTTAATTATGTGATCATTTATTTTTATTTGTGTTAATAAATAATCATTAAATTATAAAAGAAATCAAATAGAACGAAATAATATTTTAATTCATTATCTTATATCTAATTAAATCATACCAAAACCAATTAGATCACTTATTTTTTAGCCCAATTGTAACATTTTGGTTTTTGAAAAATGACAGTATATAAAAATATTTAAATTGATCATCTATTTAGTTAAAGTACACTTATCTCTAATGTTAGGTGTTATGAAACTTATATAAATAGGAGTTGCGAAAAAAATCTGTAAGCTAATAGTTTTGTTTATAGAGTCTGTAAATAACAAGAATTATGATATATAGACAATAATGTCGTGCTTGTGATTATATGGGTTTAAGATAAATAAACAATACTTGACATATATATTTCTATAATATAATTTTAATGTATTTTTAAAATAACAGATATAAATAAAACAAAAGTTAGTTTTTATTATAATATATCTTTATTGTAATTTTGATAAACTTTCTGTAGTATAGGTTTGTTTTCTTTCAATTTTTATACTATAAGAGTAATTTTAAAATATGTCATTTAATTTTCTTCAAAAATGAACTTTTCTTATAAAATAGAAATAAAACAAAAGGGTATTCTTATAAGAAAAATTTGGCTTAAAGGACAACTAAACCATTTTTATAGTAGATTTAATTATAAATAAGATTTAATCAATTTTAGATTTAACATTTTTAAAACAGACCAGTATAAATAAATCTAACATAATTTTCAATAACTGAATTCTCACTAAATAAAATCAAATTTTTGAAAAAGACATACAAAAGTAAAAAAAAAAAATTATTTTTTTAATAAAAATTACAAAAAATATATTATAATATATGAATACTAGAAATATTTTAGAAACACAAAAATATATTTATTTAAAGGAATTTGAAACAAATAATTTTATTTATTTATTAGGTATGTCTCTGATAGAGAATAGCGTAGTGGTCTTGTGAGTATGAGGAAGCTTCAGTTACATTTTCTTATCGCCAAAATATTAATAAGATTTTGCAACTATATAAAAGTAATTGTTGTTCGAATCTCTATAGCACGTAAAACCTAACTAGATTGAAAAAGGTCTAAAACGCACAAGAGCTGACATTAAGAAAGATTAAAAAATCATGGAAAAAGACAGAATTGAGTATATACTAAAAAAATTGAAACCGACAAAAATGGTAAATAAATGTGACAGTAAAAAGAAAAGAAGGGCCCATAAAAGCCCATAAAAGAAGCAGAGAAAGAGAGAGATTCTAGAAGAAGAGGTGCTCAAAACTTAGGACGTACAACATTTGCTGTGTACTGCTTTGCGACAAAGCGTAGCATTCAAATTTTATAAACTAACCTCGTTTCCTTCACACACATATGTATATATATATACTCTGTCTCCTTCTTCTTCTTTCGTTGCAATTACATTCTTAGAATCATCATCACCTTCTTCTTCTATAATTTATTTAAGTAAATTCAGAAAACGTAGAATAATATAATTACGTATTCTGGTGTCCCACTCTCTCCCTCTTGGCAATATAATTACCACGTGGCGTCATATCCTGAGTTCCTGCCAGCGTATCAGACAACAATTCTTCCCCTTCCTTTGCATATGCATTAAGGTACCTTCCATGTGTCTTTTTTCTTTTGTTCTTCCTTAAATTAACTATACCCTAAACTAAGATATTGTGAATTAATCACGTACGTTATACCATAACCTAATACTAATAAATTCCGGTAAACAACATCAACAGCAAAACTATATTTGTATTTAATATTTGATAAGAGTAGAGGTGATTAGTTTAAGTAGATAGGAAAACGAAGATAGGGTAATTAATAAAAAGAAAAGAGGATGAAGAAAGAATGCAAAGGCAACAACTGTGAAACCACGACTTGGCCACAACTACATTTGAAGCGTTGAAAATTGTGTGTTAGTGATTTTCTGTATTAATCGGTTGAGAAGTGCCTCTCTTGTTTGTTTTTTATTTCTCTCTCTCTCTCTCCTTCTTTATTCATTTTTCACTTTCTTCTTCTTCCTCCTTTTCCATTTTTTCTCACCTTCTTCTCTTTTGTTTCATAGCGAATTTCGCTGAAATTTAGATGAGACATATTTTTTCAATTTTAACTTTTGTTTTTCAATATAGTGTTTCAGTGTTGGTGCTTTGATCAATCTCATGAAGTTTTCGCCTGCCACCGGATCGAGTAACAGTAACGCCGATGGAATCGACGATGCTTTGGAGTTAAGCTCGTCTCCATTTCCTGGAGGCGCAATGCTACCGATTTTTCTTAATGATTTAAATCGTGATGGAGAATCAGGAAGCGGAAGTAGTTGGGAAAGAGAGCTCGTTGAGGTTACTTTGGAGCTTGAAGGCGACGACTCTCTCCTTGTTTGTGGAATGTCAGAGGCCGCGTCTGTTGATTCTCGACCGAGATCGGTTGATCTAACCGCCAGATTAACGAGGAATCTTTCGACGGCGTCTACCAAAATTCGGCAGAAACTGGGGAAATTACTGAGGTCGGAATCGTGGAAAACGACGAGTTCTTCTGTGGCGGGAGAGAGAGAGCATACGGCGGAGACTGGGATAATGACGGCGAGAGATGTCTCTCTC